>LIEC01006074.1:51403-118166 GCA_001925005.1 Drosera capensis
GGGGGGGGGGGGGGTTTTGATATAAAGAAGTTAAGTTTAAGTAATAAGAACTTCATAATTAATACTCTAACATAATTAATCCCCTATGCATAATTAATACTCTAACATAACCTAGATGATCAGCGTTGTATTAATTGTTAATTAAATAAAATTCAAACCATTTACAATAATCATGGTATGAACAAATCTGGTTTCAATCATATGAAGTTCATAATCACACAATCCCTTTACTAGAACTTCATTATTAAGTCTCCTACCAAAGATCTACTCACTCATGATTGAACTAAACAACACAAACATGGTTGAAGTAACAAGTAATGGACACATCATCAAAAGAGAGATAAAGATCTATACTTGATTGAAGAACAACAATAAGAAAGGTCTTTGAATCTGCAACTGAATTACAACTCCAAAAATCTGTAAGCAAGTAGAAAGTGTATGAGAATCCCTAGGTTTATGAGGTCTAAGATCTATCAAAAAGCTGATAAAATGACATACATATCGTGGATATAACGTCCCTATTTATAGGAAAATAAATAATAGAAAGATATGTGGTGAAAAATCTAAATTTCGAGCAAAATATATTGCTTGGATATACACGTCACGCCCGTGACGATCATGATCTCCACAATTTTTCTCCAAGGAATCCGTCACGCCCGTGACAAATTTGTCATGCCCGTGAATAACACAAAACACCTTAAATTCATCTCGTTTTGCTTCGGACTTCATTCTAACTTCTTATATTGCACATAATACATCTCCAATACGTCTTTAAGCTCATAAAACAACAGCAAATGCAGTCATTTTGCCTCCATGTCTTCATAATTTGTCCAAACACTACATAAAGGGGACTTCACACTTTGATCGCATTTCATAACTCGTGCAAAACATCTTCTCTCGATCAAATCTGTGACAAAAATTAACAAATAGCAATATCAATGTTCCAAGTACTAAACTTAACAAAAGAAACAAAGTAACAACTCAAAATGTACCTAAAATAAAGTAATTAACTTAGAAAAATATGAGTGCTTTCACACTGATCAAACTTCCTCCAAGCCTAACCTTTGCTCGTCCTAGAGCAAGACAAAAGGCTCAATTAAACGAGATATAAGAAAAAATTTCCATAGTTTTAGAAATAACATAATTAAAGTGCAAGACACGCAAAGGATCGTTTATACAAAATATATGTCGAAGGAGCCAAACATTCTAAAGTCACCCCTCATTTCTATTCACACCACATAAATTACCCCTCAAGTCATTCCCGCCCTCGCAGATATTTCCAAGTATAGCAAGACAAATTTTTTTTCGAAATTCATTGTAAATAGGCATTGTATTCCACCCCCGTTACTTCCTCATAGTCAGAAATACGTCCTACATGGCTCTTTCCCAAAACTGCCAAGGTCTCAAAGGAGGTCTAGATTTCCTACTCGATATGTATCTTTTTTTTTTTTTTAATTATCCAATCTCATCTTATTAAATACCATGCCCTTTTTATATGTAGATGGTAATTTTGATTACCGAGGTAAGGGACATGCACTTAAAGCTTTTTGCTTGTTTTGAATTGCTTTGGCAATTTCTTACTTTTTCTTTTTCTTTTCTTTCTGTTCATTAATGAGTAGATCTAGAATATTCTTTAGTAACAAAAAATAGCATAAGGGTCATCATGGAAGACGGGTGATTTATACATAAAAACACTTTTTATTCAAAAACTCACACCACACTTCCCTATAATCGATGGATATAATGATAGATGACATAAAAGGGGAAAATTGAGGTTTTTAAATGTCTATCAACGACTCAAGTCACCACAAAAAGCTATTTACACATGAAAGAGTCATATCATAGGAAAGTATTAGAATAACGTTAGTTAGGATGTAAACTTTCTTAGAAATGATGCTCAAACTACATATCTAGTGTGTAAGACCCACAAGTTCAACCTAGGGGGTTGAATAGCTTGTATTAAAATTTATCAGTGTAATGTAACAGAATAATTGATTTTAACACATTAATATTCTTTCCACACCATTGAGGTAGTCTATAGTAGAAACTCAAGCTCTATGAGTTTGTCTATTTTTTCTGTTGTGATTAATTTCAAACAAATCTAATAGCTCACAAAATGAAAAACAAAGAAGGAACGCATAATTTATACTGGTTCAGACATTTGTTATCAATTGATAAATAAGAGTTTAGTTCAGTATTTCCTTAGTAACTAGTTTAGTCAATCCAAGAGGTGAGTTCACTATCTTCTTGTTTTTCTGCTTACAAGACAACCCCTTTACAAGCTATCTAGCTTGTCAAAGGTGAAGAATCTAGATCCTTCCATAGATCCTCCATGGACTCTGCTGTAGCTTTTGTTCTTCAGTACAGACTAGTGAATCCTTTTCTTCCTTTTTTCTCAATTCAGCTCATTTGAGCAGCTTTGAATTTTTTATTATACTTGTATGTTTTAATCCTCATTCAACTGCTGCTTTTCTTGAGCTCTTTGATTTCCTTTTATAGGCTCATGGAATGAAGACGTAACCTATATACTTGATTAGATATCACTTTATCAGAGATCATTTGCAAAAAGGTCACATCAAATTGGAATATATTTCATCAGAAAAACAAATTGTAGGTATTTTTACAAAGCCTCTCGATGAGAGAAAATTTATTCAATTCCGTGGTGAATTGAGTATACTTGATTTCAAATAATAAATTGACCAAAATGCTCTATTGTACATGTAGAATGCATACTAGTATTATTTTATGATATGTAGACTACCATTATTTTACTCTACTGCTTGTTGCATATGAGGAATGCAGACTAGAGATAATATTGCTCTATGCACATCTATTTTTGGAAAGTAAATAACGTTTTAAAACTGATTGTCTAAAATCACATAACGGCCAAATCAATGGTAGAAACTGCGTAACGGCTAGTTAAAAACTGGCAACGATTATATTTTTGAAAGGGTATAAAATATGAGAACTTTTTCAATTAGAAAAACACTTTTACTCCCCCATTCTCTTTCTAATTCTCTCATTCTCTCTCTCTCTCTGTAATTCTACGAAACCCTAAGTTCGTTTCTCAAATTCAATCTTCCAACTCAAAAATTCTCTCGATCTTTTTGAAAAATGGCCAACACTCTGTCAACACTCCCTAACAAAGCCTCAAATCGGATGAGCAACGAAGCCCAACGAAGAAAACCGAGTTGCAAACAAGAGTGGTACTCGATTTTGAGACCCTAAGAAACGAATTAGTTGAAGTGAAGGAGATAGCCGAGTGAAAGAACCAGCAGAATCTACGATGAAGAAGTACAAAACTTCATCGAGAAGGAAAAAGTTGCAGAAGACCTTCAATTGATCACGTATTTCTGAACAACAAAGAAAGTTGGGATCTAGATAGACGCAGATGACTTTGGACAGTACTTCAAAGTCTCAAATAAAGGATCTAGAATCATCCCACCTTCCGTAGCAGCAGATGTAAGGCATGCCATGCTAAGTAAAGACAGACAGAAAGAAGGAATCATAACGATGAAGAAGTATCTATGTAAGGTGCTCAAGCTAGTCGCAGATGTTGTCAAGAAAGTTATCTTGTCTAGAGAATTCTCCAAGGATTAGATGACATCTGATCAACAACAGATTATGTGTGCAATTCCCATAAAGTACAAGATAAACTGGGCAAAATTGCTCATGTATCAGCTCGTAAATGTTGTGGCAGCAAAATAGCCTTTGTTTGGAAGAGTAATCAGCATCATCCTCAAAGGAAATCTAAAACTATCTAAGAAGAAAGGAAGGCCATGGACGGTGGCTAGGCAAATAGACGTTAGAAAGATAGGCAAGCAGCCTATTGGATTTACAAAGACGACAACAACAGGGCAGTTCAGTACAAAGGCTGTAGTCTATCCTCCAAAGACAGCAGCAGGGCAGACTGGTGCAAAGGTTGCAGACCACCTTCCAAAGATAGCAATAGTACAAACTAGTGCAAAGGCTGCAAAACACCCTCCGAAGAAGATTGAGAAAGTCAAGAAGGTACTAATCAGCAAACCACAACCAGCCAAAATGAAGCAACCAAAAGAGACCAGAAGAAGACTCGTCTTGTAGACCTTAGACGAGGAGACCATATCAGATCACCCTGTTGTAGAGTCAACAGGGATGGAAGAGGAAACACAGTATGTAGAAGAGTAGACTAGGCAACCAATTAAGGGTTCATCTTCAAGAATCCTGCCACCAAAAGAGCCAAAACGTGCAGCACTTCATGATGCCAATGTGGCATTTAAGTATCTAAAGGTCGATGAAGACGAGAACAACCAAAAACTCATGCTAGAAGCTCAAAGAAGCTACCAAGAAGTCAGGGAGCTCAACTTAGAACAGGAGCTCAGTGCAAAGAGATACGCATGAAAAGAAATAGAAGCTATTGAAGTAGAACTCAGAGCAATGCCAACTGGGCCTTCTCAAGCCCACTCTACTCCAAGCACTGTGGAAATCAGATCAGCTGCAATTGAACTGTCCACAACAGTAATAATTACAATCTTCAATATTGGAATGAATTCATCTGTGATTGACTAAAATAATTCCAATGACTGCAACACATGCTTGGGCCACAACAACAACAACAACTAAAGTCAAACAGTCTCAAAAAGAAAGAATTCAAAAACACAAGACCAGAACCTATGAACTACTTGGAAAATCACAGCAAGAAGAAATGATGAAGAAGTCACAAAAGGAAGAAATTATTCAAGAGTTTGTCACACAGCAAAAACTTCCAATTAAAAGGACTTCAAGGACTGCCAGGCCTAAACTGATTCCATCAGGACCAACCACACGATACCAAGTAAATCCAGATGGGTCGAAGATAGAATTTAGAGTAGTTGATGGTATGACAAAAGAAGAAATCCACCAACTAATTCAGATTCAAAAGATGGAGGCAAACAAGGAGAAAAGACCCATGGAACCATACATCTTATTTAGTGGAGTACTTGAAGTCAAGAATTTAACATTGAAGACAAGGAGACACAAACAAGAACAATTACAGCACACTGAATTTGTGCATACTCCTGAAGTAGAGGTTGAGCCGAAGAGATTAGTAGATAAACAAGTCAGAGCTACAACTTTGGAGATCTAGGACTATCTCTCCATACCAACTATTAGGAGAACACAACCATCAGGAGATGATTGTGATGATGATCTACCAGATTCTGAAGCTCATGATGACGATGATGATATTATTGATGAAGTTGCTAAAGAAGGAATCCAGGAGCAGATAACAGCAGGAGAGACAACAGTCGAGCCCCTAACAGGTGAGTCTCCTGTAGCCGAGTCTCTTGCATCAGATTCAGGAGTAGAGGATCCTACAACAGAGTCACCAATAGAAGAAGAAGCAGCATCGATTCACTCTTACCCGTTGTAGACGATAATATTTCTCTGGAGACCTCAGCACCAGAAGATATAAACAAACCTGAAGTGATTACTTGAAGTGATTTGTGTTATACAAGTTAATAGCTACCCTTCAATTTTTGCATGTTTTATAGCTATAGCCACACAACGACAACCAAGGGGATTGTCTTGCGGTGTACGTGCTCCAGCTAACTCAGCACTACGACCTGTAGTAAAGCTTGGTCGCACTACGTAAGGTTACCAAACTTGTTACGTTTTGATATTTATTTTGTATCTAATTTGTAGCTCCATATCAAATTACCTTGATATTTTTCTTACATCTACTAAACATTTAACTCACAGGATACTCCCAGGCACAACAACCTTGATACACCGCTTTCGCAGCAATCTTCCCAGTCGTCGTCCAAGGCGTACAACACAACTCCCTCCACATCTCAGGCAGCCGACTCACTCGACCTTCTTGCAGACGTCGCCAGATCTCGATGACCTCAGCAGCCGTGGTTAGCCTCAGACCTCTCGTGGTCGTGGATTTAGAGCCGAGTTCTCATTCAGATCATGGTCGTGGATTTACAGCCGAGTTCATAGCGAGATCGTGGTCGTGGATTTACAGCCGAGTTCATCTGTGGCCGAGTCGTATCTTCCTTTGTGGTCAAGCGGTCAACAGATTCGGTCAACGCGGTCAACAACAACCAGTCAACGCGGTCAATAGTGAACAGATCAACAACTACCAGTCAACAGGTCAAGAAATCAACAGATCCGGTCAACGCGGCCCTTTCCGGTCAATATGAGTTTTTCTCCACCGGATGTTAAATCGATGATCACGATGACTCTTTCTGTCATCGAAGATTATCTTGTTTGACGTACACAAATGGAATCGTTCCTCTTTCATCGGTTTTGTGGATAGATCCACTGTTTCTCCTCCCATGCACCTTCTCTTGGCTTCTTCTGCATAGTTTCTCAATCCGAAATATTTTCAGTGGCAACGGATTGGTCATATGGTGAGATCTTAGAGTTTTGCAACTCTCTTACGAGATATTTTGATGGAGGTATTGAATCTCCAACTTGCTCGTGAGATTTGGGAACGTCTTTATCAACGTTTCATGTCGGCGTACATGACTAGATCAATGGAATTGAAGCGCAATCTGACATCATTACGTAAGGCTTCTTTTGTTTCTATGGAGAAATATCTCCGTGACATTAAAATCCTTTCGGATTCATTGGCTGCAATCAATTCTCCTGTTTCAAACGTGGATTTGATGGTCTTGGTATCGAATTTGAATCGCTAGTTACGGTGATTATGAATACTCCGGTTGTTCCCTCATTCGATGATGTTCGTTCCAAACTTCTTCTTTACGAGCAGCGATTGAAATTCCTCAAATCTGCCGAACTTCCGTAGTATCAGGATTTTGCGGTTGCCCCTCGCTCATCCGGAGGCCGTGATAAACTTAAGGGTGGCCGTTGGGATGGTCATCCTTCTCAGCCAGCGTCAGATAGCGGATTGTTTTCTGGCTGTTCAATTATGGCATCTTGCTCTTCTCCCATTTCTTCGATGTCTACTGTTGCTTCCCCAGTTTGTTCTATTAATCTGGTTGTTTCACGTGTATTACCTTTCGTCGGTTTGTCGCATAATAATATTGTGTGTCAAATCTGTTACAACACCGGTCATTCCGCTTCTAGCTGTCCTTCTCGTTATGCTCCCAAGTCTGTCCAAGCCTTTGTCGCTGGTCTTACAGGTAAATCAAATGAGGCTGTATGGTATCCGGATTCGGGTGCATCATCTCACATGACCAACACTGATCGTAATTTAGTTTCTAAATCTACTTATAATGGTCGATCTCATGTTTTGGTTGCAAATGTGTCCAAGGCTCCTATTATTCATGTTGGGTACTCTTGTCTGTCTACCTTATCCAACCCACTTACCTTTTCCAATGTATTACATGTCCCTACATTACAATCTAATCTCTTGTCAGTTCAATGTCTTTGTGAAGATAATAATTGTACTGTTAGTTTTACTAAAGATGCTGTTTCTATCAATGATATTATAACGGGTCGAACACTCCTTCAAGGTCCCAGTCAAGGTCGCGTATGCCCCCTTTCCATTACCATTGCCTCCCCTCCACCTGTTTCTCTTGCCGTCTGTTGCTCTTGCCGTGTCTGTTGCCCTGGTTCGACGTGGCATGGTAGACTCGGTCATTGTGGATCATCCACCCTTCGTAAACTTAGGAGTAATAAACATGTTGTCTTTTCTGATATATTTATGCATAATTGTATCTCTTGTCATTTGGGCAAGTCTCAACGTTTACCCTTTGAACCTGTCTTACATAAGGCAACTTCTCCTTTGTTTTTAATTCCTTTTGATACTTGACAGTCTCCTGTTTTATCTAACCTTGGTTTTCGATATTATGTCTCCTTTGTGGATGATTTTACTCTATTTGTGTGGATTTATCCAATGAAGCAAAAATCGGAATTTTATTCCCACTTCTTAAACTTTAAGAAAATGGCTGAAAATCTTTTCGATCGTAAAATTAAAATATTTCAAAGTGACGGTGGTGGTGAATTTGATAACACTTCGGCTAAACAATATTTTTTGGAACATGGTATTTTGTTTCAAAAATCTTGTCCGGGTACCCTAGAGCAAAGTGGTGTGGCTGAGCGTAAACATCATCATATTATTGAAATGACCCATGATATGCTCATTCAGGCTCGGCTTCCATCCCATTTTTGGGTGGACGCAGCCTTCACCGCCACATACATCATCAATCGCCTCCCAACTCCTCTTTTGAAAAATATTTCTCCGTATGAAAAACTTTTTGATCGTCGTCCTGATTACACCTTCTTGCGTGTGTTTGGGTCTCGTTGTTTTCCGAATTTCTTCGTTTTTTCCTCCAACAAGTTATCCCCTCGTTCGGTCGAACACGTCTTTATTGGCTATGCCCCCGGTTATAAAGGTTATCGTTGTCTCGACCCTAAAACTGGTCTGGTTCATATTAGTCGACATGTCTGCTTTCATGAAGATGCGTTCCCTTATATCAACCTACTTCCTTCCCTTTTTCCTCTTCCTGGCATCACTATCGACTCGTTTTTATCTCCTGATCAGCCCACTAACCGAAATCCTTCCCCACCCACCTTGTCGTCCCCTGTCGATTCTCTCGGCCATACGGATGTCCTTACCCCAACTATGTCCACTCCCGATTCTCCCTCAGTTTCTGCATCTCCCCCGCTGTCCACTTCCGATTCTCCTCCGATCATGGTCCATTCTCCATCTCCCAGTCCTTTCGTCTTTCCAGTTTGTCCTGTCCTGGCTCCACCTATTCATTCATCGGTCTCGGTCCATCCAATGCAAACGAGGTTGAAATCCGGTATTTCTAAACCCCGTATCATTTTGTCCCTTAACACCATCATCCCAGTCCTGGAACCCTCTTCTTACTCAAAAGTTTCCAAAGAACCAGCTTGGCAACAAGCTATGACAGACGAGTTTAATGTCATAATGGATAATCATACTTGGACCTTGGTTCCCCATCCAGTCACCAAGAATGTGGTTGGTTTTCGGTGGATTTATAAAATAAAGTACAATTCTGATGGTTCTGTGGAACGCTATAAAGCTCGTTGGTCGCCTTAGGTAACCATCAGCGAGAAGGTCTGGATTTTTAGGAGACATTCTGTCCTGTCATTAAACCTACTACTGTTCGTCTTGTTCTTTCTTTGGCTGTCTCGTTTCAGTGGGTTGTTCGTCAGTTAGATGTCAAGAATGCATTCCTTCATGGTCACTTAACTCAGGAGGTTTACATGCGACAACCTTTCTGTTTCATATATCCCACCCTTTCTTCACATGTGTGTCGCCTACATAAGGCACTGTATGGTCTTCGACAAGCTCCTCGTGCCTGGTTTCATTGCTTTAGTAGCTTTCTCCTCCGGAGTGGCTTCACACAAGCTAAGTCCGACAGTTCCATGTTTGTTTTTCGTCGTCATTCCCAAGTCATTATCCTGTTACTCTATGTTGATGACATCGTTGTCATAGACAGTTCTCATACACTTATGTCCCAATTCATCTCGGTTCTATCTTCAGAGTTTTCTATGAAGGATCTTGAGGATATTCACTATTTCTTGGGTATTCAAGTGCTCCGTACTCCTACGGGTCTCGGTTCGGTTTACATACTCTAAAATCGGCCCGCTTACCCCTTGCTTCCCGAACTTGCCTTTCCTCTACCGACGGTGTTTTACTCTCTGATCCAACCGGAATTCGTAGCCTAGTGGGGGCGTTGCAGTATTTATCTGTGGCTCGGTCTGATATAGCATATGCCGTACATTTTGTCTCTCAATTTATGCAGTCACCGCGTACTCCTCACTTTCTTGCTATTCAGCACATTTACAGATATTTGCAGGGTATTTCATCTTTTGGTATCTTCTTTCGGCCCTCGGATATCTCCCTTTTAGTGAATTATTCAGACGCGGATTGGGCCGATTTTTCGGATAGTGCATGTTCCACTACTAGTTTTGCGATTTACTTGGGTTCTAATTTGATATCTTGGTAAGCCAAGAAGCAGCCTACCATCTCTAAATCCTCCACGGAGGCCGAATACAGGACGGTTGCATATACGGTTGCGGATACTCTTTGGATTCGTTCCTTGTTGGCCGAGCTTGGTTTCCCTCTTGTCAAGCCCGTCCGATTGTTCTGTGATAATGTTTCAGCTTCGTATCTAGTCCTGAACCCGATCCTTCATGCACGCAGTAAACAAATAGCTGTTGATTATCATTTCGTCCGGGAGCGGGTGTCTCATGGGGACTTGGTTGTTCGTTATGTTCCCACTTACCTCCAGCTAGCCGACATCTTCATCAAGGCTTTATCCTCGGATCGGTTTGTGTTTCTTCGTTCCAATTTGAGTGTTGCTCCCCCCACACAAATTGAGGGGGGATAATAGATTATATTATGTATTGTACGTATTCTGTATTACGTATTCCGTATTCTATAATCTGTATGGACTATAAATATATTCAAAAGGCATACAATGATGCCAAGCCTTCTTTGCATAGTTTCTAGTAATGAAAATGCTTCCAGCAGTGTTGCATCCGCTAACCCTCTGGCTGAGAACCCCGATGAAGTTGCCATAGAGGGTTGCTGAGGCGTGCTTAGCTCGCCATGACACAATCATTCATTCCACCTCTTCCGAGGCATCAAGAGTAGCTGATGTGCAGTCAATTAACACAATGATGTTGAATTTACTCCAGACGCAATTGCCAGTAATTGTTGCCAATTGCATGGCATGTTTTTCGAATGGGTCAATTAAGCAGCATTTACGCATGTATCTCTCAGTTTGATATGTTCTTTCGATTTTTGTAGATGAAAAATTTCAGTTTTTATTTACCAATTCAATATGTTGTTTTGAAAAAGGTGAACTAATTCCTACTCTATTTGGGGTAGTGAGAAATTTATGAAATATGTGAGACCTATTGTTTGTGAACATGTGGAATTGAATTTAGTTGTAGTTTGATGTCATATTCTTGCATGTTTTAACAATAGTTGTCAGCATGTTCGTGTTGGATCCTATATATGATTTTCTAAAGAGTTATTAATATGTAATTGTTTTTCATGTCATTCATCTATTGACTTCTCTAGTTTTATCATTTTCATCTTTACATGTAACTCAAAACATGGCTTTCCCCGCTTTGGTGCAACGAAATGAACAACTTATGTTTCCAGTCAATCCGGAAGAACATGGCAATCAAGATACTTCTCGTATGTGATCCTTGTAATTAGCGGTTGAAAGAAGATCTTTTGTCGTCTCAGAGATTGGTAGTTCAGCCTCTCCTCAAGCTATGAGAAGTTGTTTTGTGTCGAGGCATGTGGTTTGACTGTGTATGAAGTATGAACACCCTATGAATGGTGATGTAGGAGTTTTATTCTTTTGACTATGTACTAGATAACCATTTTATATGTTGAAATTGCCTTTGAAAGTAATCAATTATATTGTTTTGTTCAAGTCTGTTTATAATTTGAAATATTAAAATTGAAAATTTAATGTGACAGAAAAATTTAGAAATTCACGACAGAATTTCCTTCACTGCAGGTTCAACACTTGAAGGACATAATTTATTTGTGAAGGATTTTCTATGTTTTTCGACAAATTTTTCCATCGAAAAAGTATTTGTTACAACATTTGGTATCGATATTTGGGAAGGACTTCCAAATATTTACATCGCAGTATTTTTCTTAGCAAGATTCAATTACCAAGTTTGCGATGGATTTTGTGTTTTTTTTTATGGATATGTTCGTCGACTTCCTGATTTGCGAAGGACTAACATAAATTACCGAAGAATTTATCCGTCATTAATAGGTTTTTTAACGACGGAAATGTTTCATCGCACCTTTAACCTTTATTAGCAACGAGGCTTATAGCGACGGAATTTGTGAAGGATTTTCCCTTCGTAATATATCATTTACGATGGATTTTTCATTCATTTGCGATAGATATGTCTTTCGCAAAGGCTGATATCTTATAGTGGTTATGTCCAGAATAGGCGCCCGATACACTAGTATCACAAGAAAACCCCTATAAACTGTGGAAAGAAAGACACCAAATGTTAAGTTCTTCCATGCATTTGTTTGCTAATGCTACATTCATAACAATGAAAAACAACATGTTGGAAAATTTGACCCATAATTCTGATGAATGAATGTTTTTAGTATACTCTACTGCACGCAAGGCATTTAGAGTATATTATAAAATAACTAGAGGTGTAGAAGAATCAATGGATGTCTCATTTGATGAAATTTATAGTTGTCCTTGTGTCGCTAATGTTTTTTTAATGAAAAAGATGATGAATAGACTGTAGAGTAGGAACTAAAGGACGCAGTAAAAAAGGAGTCGTCTGCACCCAATAAAGTAGACAAGAATGATGAAATAGAGGATGAGTCCACTATAGTCGAGAGGCAAGTCGAGGAGACCATGATCAATGAAGCACAACCAAAGGAAAGATGGATAAAAGCTCAAAAACAAGATGTAATCATTGGTGACAAGGATGCTTCAGTGCGGCGTAGAAGAGCCATACACATAGAGTGCTTGTTTACATGTTTCATCTCAGAAATGAAACAAAAAACCATCAATCAGGCCGGCCTTAAAAGATGCAAACTAGATTGATGCAATGCAAGAAGAGTTAAATGAGTAAGGAAGAAACAAAGTTTGGTACTTAGTGCCAAGGTCAGACGATTATCTAGTTATAGACTACAAACGAATATTCAGAAACAAAATAGGTGAAAATGGGGTCATCAGTAGAAATAAAGCTAGATATGTTGTCAAAGGATACTCTCGAAAGGAGGCGATAGATTTTGATGAAGCATTTGCTCCTGTAACCAGACTTGAAACAATCATAATATTCCTACCCTATGCATCACTTCGAGGGTTCATAGTCTTTTAGATGGATATGAAAAGTGCATTTCTCAATGGAAAGCTTCAAGAGGAAGTCTATGTTGAGCAACTTCCTGGGTTTGAACACTGAGCATCCTGAATATGTATACCGGTTAGACAAATTCCTATATGGACTGACACATGCTTCAAGGGGTAAAGTAAACACAACTATATGAAAATGGCTTTCAGGTGTGAAGTAGACAAACGATCACTCTTACTACAAATATATGTTGATGATATCATTTGTGCCTGTACTAACAATAGACTTTGTGTAGGGTTCGAGTTTCAACCTAGGGGGGGGGGTGAATAGGTTGTATAATATTTTAATGATCTTTTTCTGCGGAATACTTGTTTTGTGTAGACGATTGCTCTTTGTAGACTAGGTAGTCTGCAGTAGATAACAATTAGTAGTCTGCAGTTGAACCTTAGTTCTATTTTATTACAATGTTAGTGATTGTATAATAAAGTAAATGGAGCAATCTAAGTATTACCTTTGATGCTCTTTGCCTCTGTTGCGTTTCAGATACCTTTCCACTGAATCTTTTCTGAAGCGTCCTCTGTGTTCCTCATAAGATTCTTCCCTATGATGCTTAGACCTCTTTTGCTCCTTCCTTTGTTCAGAGGAGCTTTTCCTTTTAGCCGAAGCAGATTTCTCCCCCTGAGTCTGCTACTCCTCATCTACAGAGTGTTTCTCCCCCTTTTTGTTAGCATTGAGGGTGGAGGTTTATGCTTCAAGAGCAGTTCGGATGCCATTGAGTTCAGAGAAGATATTTTTCTGAACAACATGCAATTTGGTTTCGAGGAGACCAAATTTGACGTCATTGATGCGCATATGCTCATCAATATGTTGTTTGGTGGTCAGCATCGTTTCATTGAGCTTGCATAGTACAACAGACTGTTGCACCTTGAATTTTCTGAAGTTGGAGGTGTAGATTCTTTGATTGTGAAGATTTACTCATCTATTTTGCTTCATCTGATCAATGATTCAAGCTGCTAGATTTCTTAGAGTCTCTCTAAAGTTGTCAAAGGTGGATTTTCTGAGTTCTTTTTCGGCTGCAAGGTCTGCTGCAATTGGCTCCAAGACTTCTAGGAGATCATGAAAGACAGTCCTGATACATAAGTGCATTCCATAAATCTCTTGATCAAGCTAGCGTAGTCGGTATAGTGTTGTGTCTTCTGAGGTTGAAGAGAGAATTCTTTCAACTTGCTCATGTGGTTGGACAGAGAGGATTTCAACTTCATGTTCTTCAAAAGCTTTCTTGAGGTCTTTGTGGTTCCTGTAGAGGGTATATGTGGTTCCATTTGAGCTAAACCAAAAGCAGATGGTTGAGTAAAGACTGTGTTCAATGTCTCTGGATGGAGTTACTTGTTGTGCCTCTCCTGTAACCATATTGAAGTCGTCTACATTAGTTGTCTCGACTGCAGTGGTAATGAACTCGTCTGCATGTGTTGGGACTTTAATGGATGTAACCTCATCTGCAAGTAAGTCTTTTTCAAAATCAGGAAATTCTTCTGTCTGTTGTTGAGTGACGTACCCCTCGTCTGCATGCTCATTAAGTGGTTCTTCTGCTGCAAGAGCGATGATCAATGGTGTTGCTGCAACAGATTCTTCAGTTGAGGACTCACTACGTCCTTCTTCTGCTGTTTGGAATGTTACTGGTTCTGCTTGGGTGATAGTTAGAGGAACATTTTCTTTAGCAGTAAATGTTTCATCTGCAACATCCTCGTCTGCAGGAGTTTCTTCATGTTGCTCAGCTGCAGTTGGTGGTGCTGCTTTCATTTGTTCTTTAATTATAGAAACATCGCTTTCAGCTACAGATGGCTCTTATGTAACATCCACTGTTGTATGAGTTTCCTTTGCTGGAGGAGGATCTTTAGGTTTCTCTACTGCAGTCTGCTGCAGTTGCATTCCTTCAACAGCTACTTCATCTATGATGTCATCTTGATCATCATAAGGGTCTTGTTGAGGTTGAATACCTCCATTACCATCTTCATCATCACCTACTGGTTGATGTTCTCACATATCAGGTCGAGAGAGATATTCCTAGATCTCCTCGGTGGCAGCTTTGATGTGTTTCTCCAGAATTCTCTTGAGTTCTACTTCAATCTCTATAGGGTTGACAAACTCAACATGCCTAAGGAGAGCATGTCTGAGCCTTTTTGTCTTCAGTGTGAAGTCCTTGAACTCAAGAGCTCCATTGATGAGGAAGTGAAGAACTCAAGAACTCCTTGGGTCTTGTTGACCTACTTACTTTCTTCTTTTGGAGTTCAACCAGTTGATGAATCTTCCCTTCCGTCATTCGAGTTATATCACCAATCAATGTTTGGGATTGATCTGAATTGATTTGGTATAGTGTTTTGGGGCCTTGAGGAATTAGCTTTGGTCTAGTAGACTGTGTAGTTCTTCTTGTAGTCCTTGTTGGTGCCTTTTGAGTTGGTGTTGGTGTTGATGTTGGTGTTGGTGTTGTTCTTGATCTATTGATAGGTAGATTGTGTTATGTCAAAAACTCCTGAATCAATTGTCGCTTTCAATCTTCTTCTTCATCTTGGCTCGAGTCCTTTCTGAAGCAGTTGGGAATCTATGACTTTCTGTAGTAGTAGGTTTGCCTCGTCTACCTTGACCTTCTGCATGACTGATTTAATGATCTTCTCGGGAGAGGGCCTTTCCTGAGTTGAGGGTGTTGTTGATGTTCATATGGCAGTAGCAATGGTAGGTTGGTCATGTGTAATTTGTGAAGTTTTCATTCTACTGCCTAAGAATGGAATAATTGCTGTTGTGGTTGTTGGCTCTGCTGCAAGGGCTCTGATGGTGAGAGTTAGTGCAGCAGAGTCAACTGAGGTTGGTTCCACTTGAAGAGCTGACATTTTGACCTCGATTTCCCTTATTTCGTCATGAGTGTGTTTTCTGCAGCAAGTCTCTGTCTGAACTCAGCTTTAGGGCCTTCTCTTATCTCCTGAAAGCTTACTTGGGCTTCCAAGATCAGATTCTTCAAGTCTTCACCTGCTTATGCCTTAAGAAACTAAATTGCTATATTTGCATCATGAAGGGTTACAATTTCAGGTACTTTTGGTGGTATTTTTTATGAAGAGGGCTGACTTATCAGCCCAGTCTGCAGTAGTGCAGACTGATCAATGATTTCCTTAGTCTGCACTAATATAGACTGGATTTCTTCTTCATTGATTGTGGTTTGATCTGCGGCAGGTTTGTCGGATATTGTTTTCTCATCGGAGGTATGTACAATTATTTTTCTCCGTGTAGCCTTCGATTTCGTCAACTTCTGTTGGGTGGCTTCTTCTTGGTCTGCTTCTTTGCAGATCGGGTCTCTACTATAATACTCTGTACTACTACAGTGGTTTGCTTGGTCTTTCGTCTAGTCTGCACTTCCACAGGCTTCTGGGGCTTGCCTGCAAGCTTCTTTATGAGTCGTGAGGGTGCTTTTCCTATCTTTTTGATGTTGATTTGCTTGGATTGGTTCCATGGCCTACCTTCTTTATTTGAGAGATTCATCCTCTGTTTGACAAGGATACTGATTATCCTTCCGAATAGCGGTAGTCTTGCCCTCACTGATCTAGCAAGTTGATACATGAGTAAACTGGCCCAGTTTACTTTTGTTTTTGTAAGGATGACACACATAATCTCCTGTTGATCCGAGGTTATTTGGTCCTTGCGGAATTCTCTGGAGGGAATAGCTTTCTTCACTATATCAGCAAGTAATTTGTGTTCTTTGGATAAGAATTTCTTCATTGTTCTTATCCCCTCATTCTATTTCTCCTGGTTGAGCATTGCATGTTTTCCCAGCTCGACGACTTCTGATGGAATGATCCTTGTATCTTCATTTGGAAGATTAAAGCATTGTGCAAGGTCATCAGAGTTCACCTGGATGGTTATTCCTCTTGCAATAGAGGTGTAAGTGATTTGCTGCAGACTGTCTGCAACTTGTCCCTTCTTGATGAAGTCCAGAACTTCATGATCATATATTGTGCTTGTTCGTTCACACAAAGAATTGAGTCCAGCCTCTTCGATCAAGTCTGCTATGTCTCTCACTTCTTCTTGCTTGTCTCGAATTGAATTGAAGTCAAACACGACGCCTATTTGAAGTTCAATTCTTCTTGAAGGACTCCTCTGAGATTCAGAGGATTTCTGGCTTTTCTTTGATGAACTGGATGGTGTGTTGGCCATTTTAAAGTGATTTGAAAGAATCGCGATGTTTTTGAAAATCGAATTGAAGTGTTTTTCAAGAACTTAGGGTTTCGATTTCGTGCAATAGAGCGCTTGAGTGTTTAGAGAGACAGAGTGAGAGTTTGAGCGTTTGTTAGAGAGAGAGTGATTAGAGACTAAGGTGATTTTCTAATTAAAAATTACAGTTTTTATACTCGTTTGAGAAATATGACCGTTGTGAGTGATTTTTCTAGCCGTTATGCACTAACATTTATCAATGGACCGTTATGCGTTATTTTAGGAAAGCAGTTATTTAGCGTTTTAAAAACTGATTTTGTTTCTTCAAATAGATACAGGAGAGCACTATTGATTCTAGTCTGCACTTAACTTATTGACTAAGCAGTTGTGCAGCAGAGCTTGTCTGCATTTTTTATGAATGATGCTAGTTTGCATTCTACACATACAGTAAAACAGTAAAACATTTTTGGCCAATTTTATTGTTGTAAATCAAGTATACCCAATTCTCCTCGAAATTGTATGAACTTATTTTCATCAAGAGGTTTTGTAAAAATGTCTACAACTTGCTTTTCTGTTGGAATGTATTCCTTTTTAATATGACCTTTTTGCACATGATCCCTGATAAAATGATATCTGACTTCAATGTGCTTGGTTCTTGAATGAAAAACTGGATTTTCTGAAATAGCCATTGCAGACGTATTGTCACAAAATATAGAAGTTTTAGAGAATGTTATCCCATAGTCTGCAAGTTGTGACCTCATCCATAGTATTTGTGCAGTATAGCTTCCAGCAGCAATATATTCAGCTTCTGTAGTAGAAGTAGACACAATAGTTTGCTTCTTGCTGAACCATGATATTAACCTTGCTCCAATGAATTGACATGATCCACTTGTGCTCTTTCTGTCAACTGTAGATCTTGCAAAATCTACATCTGAATATCCTATCAGTGTAAATCTGATTATCCTAGGGTACCATACACCAAGATTTGGAGTTTCTTTGAGGTATCTTAGAATTCTTTTTACAGTAGTGTAATGAGATTCCTTGGGATCAGACTGATATCTTGCACAGACACAAACTACATATTGAATGTTTGGTCTGCTTGCAGTAAGGTATAATAATGATCCTATTATTCCTCTATACATTGTTTGATTTATTTTCTTTCCAAGTTCATCCTTTTCTATTTTTATTGATGTGCAAATTGGGGTTTTCATATGACTAGCATTATCCAATCCATACTTTTTATTTGTGTTCTTTAAGTACTTGAATTGATTTACGAAAATTCCTCTTTTTAGTTATTGTACTTGCAGTCCTAGGAAATATTTTAGTTCTCCCATTAAGCTCATTTGAAATTTAGATTTCATTAGTTTTGCAAATCTTTCACAAAGCTTATCATTAGTGCAACCAAATATAATGTCATCTATATAGATTTGTACTAACAATATGTGTTGCTTATGTTTCTTTAAGAACAGATTGGTATCAACCTTACCTCTTTCAAATTTATTCTCACAAAGAAAAGTTGAGAGAGTTTCATACCATGCCCCATACCATGCCTCAGGTGCTTGTTTTAACCCATATAATGCCTTATCTAGCCTATATACATGATCTGGATGTTCATAATCTTTAAAAGCCAGGAGGTTGTTCGACATAAACTTCCTCTTGTAGCTTTCCATTCAGAAATGCACTTTTTACATCCATTTGATAGGCTTTAAATCCTTGGTATGCTACATAGGCAAGGAACATTCTTATGGCTTCTATTCTTGCTATTGGTGCAAAGGTTTCACCAAAATCAATTCCTTCTTCTTGTGAGTATCCCTTTGCAACTAATCTAGCCTTGTTTCTGATGACTTTCATCAGATTTGTTTCTAAACACCCATTTGCATTCTACAACTGGATTGTTTTTTGGGTCTTGGTGTGAGATACCATACCTAATTTCTTTCAAACTCATTTAGTTCTTCTTGCATTGTATCCACTCAGTTTGGATCATTTAGAGCTTCTTTTATTACCTAAAGTTCTATTTCAGATATGCAACAGCTAGCCAGGCATTCTACATTTGTTGCTCTCCTAATCTGCACAGTTGTATTCTTATCTCCTATAATATCATCCTGTGTGTGTGCCTTAATCCATCTTCCTTTATCTTGTTCATTTGATTCTACTTGTTGTTGAGATTGTTCTTCTTCTTCTGCTGCAGTATCATTGCATGACAGAAAGTGGGGTCAAGATGAACATGGTGGGTGAAGATCTGAAGGTGTATGACAATTGTCAGTTATTGATGTTCGTGAAGCGTACATCAAATCGCTTATATAAGATCAGTTTGGAGTTAGCCAAATCGGTCTGTCTGTTAGTCAGCCTCGACAATCCGGCATGGCTATGGCATGCCAGGCTCGGTCATGTTAATTTTCATACACTGAAGCTCATGGGAGATAAGCAGTTGGCGATTGAAGTTCAAAAACTGTCACATCCGAACAAGCTATGTGAGGCTTGTTTGACATCCAAGCAGATTAGGCTGCCCTTTCCTGCTCGGACGACCTACAGAGTGAAGAAGCCGCTGGAGTTATTGCATGCTGATCTATGTGGGCCTATCACACCAAGCACACTTGCTGGTAATTCATATTTCCTCCTCATTGTCGATGATTATAGCCATTCCATGTGGGGTTTTTACACTCAAAACAAAAGATGAAACATGTACTGTGTTCAAGAAGTTCAAGTATGAGGTAGAGAATTTGACTCATCACAGAGTGAAAACCCTGAGGACGGACCATGGTGGAGAATTCCTCTCAAAAGAGTTCACGCTACTATGTGAAGAATGGGGTCTTCAGAGGCATCTCACTGCACCGTATTCGCCTCAATAAAACGGTGTGGTGGAGAGGAGAAACAGGATCGTAATGGCTACGGCTCGATCTCTACTCAAGAGCATGCATGTTCCTGCTGAGTTTTGGAGAGAAGCTGTTAGACATGCAGTATATCTGTTAAATCGGTTACCGACAAAGGCGCTAGGAGAGTGTACACCGTTCGAAGTTTGAACTGGCCGCAAGCCACATCTCGGGCACCTGAGAGTGTTTGGCTGCACAGCTTTTGCGAAGATAACAGTTCCACACCCTAAGAAGCTGGATGATCGGAGTCTTCCCATGGTTTACCTTGGAGTGGAGGAAGGTTGTAACGCACATCGTCTTTACAATCCTCATCAGTAGAAACTCCATATATGCAGGGATGTGATCTTCCAAGAGAACCTTGAATGGAATTGGAGTGCAAGTATTGATGGCAGGGTGACAGAGTTAGTCATATATGACACCTCGAGTGTTGAAGCAGTGTCTTCCTCACCTGTGGCAGGTGCAGCGGAGCCAGAGACAGGCGGGGGTGCAAGTGCATCATCACCTGCGGCAGAAGAGATAACTCCATCTACCCCAAGTATGCATAGTCCAATACAAGTTTCGGAGTCCCCTGACAGTGGCCCTGCGCGTCTTAGAGACATCACAAACATCTACACCAACACAGAAGAAGTTGTTCTTGGTGATGACGAAGATGAGTTGATGATGTTGGAGTCTGACGAGCCAATCTACTACCGTGAAGCAGCAGCTGAGAGTGCCTGGTCTCAGGCAATGCAGAAGGAGATGGAGTCCATCGAGAAGAACAATACCTGGACTTTGACCAAACTTCCACCAGGCCATAAACCCATTGGTTTGAAATGGGTATTCAAATTCAAGAAGGACTCAGAAGGTCAGATTGTCAAGCACGAAGTGAGATTAGTGGCGAAAGGGTATGTTCAGCGGCAAGGTATTGACTTTGAAGAATTTTTTGCTCCTGTTGCTAGATTGGATACGATTCGGGTGATTCTTGCTCTTGCAGCGAACCGTAGCTGGGAGGTACACCATATGGATGTTAAATCAGCATTCCTCAATGGAGAGTTAAAGGAAGAGGTCTATGTCGCTCAACCGGAAGGGTTTGAGGTACAAGGTCAAAAGCATCTGGTGTACAAACTGTCGAAAGCTCTTTATGGGCTTAAATAGGCTCCGCGAGCATGGAACATTCGTTTGGATCGTAGCCAGAAGGAACTTTGTTTCAGAAAATGCTCGCAAGAACAAGCTGTATACACGCGGGGAGAAGGAGGTACAACTCTTATTGTGGGTGTTTATGTTGATTACCTTATTGTGACACGAGACAACACTAGAGAAGTTCAACTCTTAAAGCAACAGATGTTGACAGAGTTTGAGATGAGCGATTTAGGACTTCTATCGTACTACCTCGGGATTGAGGTTGAGCAAAAGAAGGATCAGATAAAGCTGAAGCGGTCAGCTTATGCCAAGAAGATATTGTCACAATTTGGGATGTCAGAGTGCAATGCTACCAAGTATCCGATGGAGCCCAAACTGCATCTACACAAAGATTCAGAAAGAGTTCTAGTGGATGCCACAGAGTATAGGCACATCGTTGGATGTCTCAGGTATCTTCTTCACACACGGCCGGATCTCTCTTTTGCTGTCGGGATGGCGAGCAGATATATGGAGATGCCTACTGTTGTGCATCACAAGGTTGTGAAGCAGATTTTACGATACGTGAAGGGTACGATTCACTATGGCTTTGTTTATGTGAAAGGACACTATGACGAAGTACTCATCGGTTACACGGACAGTGATTTAGCAGGTGATCATGATGGACGAAAGAGCACCATTGGCATGGCGTTCTACCTCAATGAAAGTTTAGTGTCCTGGACTTCACAGAAGCAGAAGACTGTCGCATTGTCATCATGCGAGGCCGAATTCATGGCTGCCACAGCAGCGGCATGCCAAGCATTATGGTTGAGAAACATGCTTAGTGAAGTGACAAAAACTAAGCCTAAGCCAGTAACCCTCTTCGTGGACAACAAGTCTACTATTGCCTTAATGAAAAATCCTGTGTTTCATGGTCGCAGCAAGCACATTGAGACAATGTATCACTTCATTAGAGAATGTGTAGAGAAAGGGCAGATTTTGGTAGAGTTCGTGAACACCGGAGAACAGAGAGCGGACGCACTCACAAAGGCGATGTCAGGTGTTAAGCTAGCTACGAAGCGTCATTTGATGCGTGTTCGTGATCTTGAGTCATGTCAGAATTAGGGGGGAGCATGTGAGCCGTTTAATCCTCCCTGAGTAGAGAGGAGGGCTCACCTGGAAAACAACAGTTCGGACGTAAGGCATGATGTCAATGTGTTTGTATGTGTTTTTATATTTTCAGCAGGTTTGTGTATGTGTATGTCTTCGTATGCAATAAACAAAAAAAAAAAACAGAAAAGGGGGAATTTTTGTTCCCCACCAAACACCTTGTCGTAGTAACCCAAACACACGCACCTTCGCCGTTAATCCAAGCTGCTATCAATCAGCACTGTCAAGCCGGCTGCGGTCAGCTCTAAGGTTATATCCTTGTCCACCGGGAGCCTGAGCCGCAAGTTCCCGGTGATCAAGGCACAACAGCAAGAACATCGTGATGGCGGAGTCGAAGGAAGGAGGACTGCAGTCCTTGGCCTGGCAGCTGCGCTATTTGCCACCGCCGTGTCTTCAGCCCAGGCTGGAATTATTGAAAATTACCTCGAGATAAGCAAGGCGAATAAGGTTTTGATGATTCGGGGAGTCGTTTAGTTTCTGTTCTGAAAATATTTGTATGTTAAAATGACAATGTAAAACTGAAAGAGATAGGTGTTGATTTGTCGGTAACAGGAGTTGAATGACAAGAAGAGGCTGGCAACAAGTGGTGCGAACTTTGCGAGGGCATACACTGTCCAGTTTGGCAGCTGCAAGTTCCCCGAGAACTTCACTGGCTGCCAAGATCTTGCCAAGCAGAAGGTTAGTAATGTCGTACGTCGACTAATGGAACGACACTTTGATCAAGATCCACCGTGTAGCTCAATGCTAACCCGACTATTTCTGTGTGTTTAGGAGCTAAGAGTGTTTGGTAGGGTTCAAATACTCATTAATATGCAACACATTACTTGATTTTGAGTTGCTTCGAAGCATTAAATTTAACTATTCTCTCGATCTCATATTACATGCAACACTTTCAATCATTAACACTATCCAATATATATTTTGAGGAGTTTTGTTTTTCGTCTTGACGATACATGAAAATTATGTCACGTATATAGGTCTAAAATGTATAATTAAGCTATAATTAATGTTTCACGATAATTTTACGAAAAATGATGTTTGATCATCAAATCATATAAGTCAAAGTTCATCTCAATAGATATGATATTCAAAATGTTACCTATAATTTTGGACTCATGAAGTAATTGTTCCCTTTGTCCATCCACAGTGAAATTATAACAAGCCTCATAGTCACTCACGATCATGAAAAATGTAGTAGATAGGAAGATATTAAAGAACTTCTTGGGTTTTGCACTGCATATCAGATAATCTTACACCGAGAACACTGGCTTACAGCAGAGCACAATGGCGTGGTAGAACCTTTCACGTTGAATAAAACTACATACTTCTCCGTCCCAAATTTTTTGAAACGATACGTTATTGAAGGTCTAATTTAGTATGATAAAACATGATTTCTTATAAAATTATTGTGAAACATAAATGATAAATTATAATTATGAATTTTAATCGTGGGCCAATTTAAGATTTTTTGATATTATTAAGAATAAAAAAGGAATACTGAAGTGAGTACTTGATTGTGTTATTTATTTATTTTATTTATTGTCTAACTAGATATTAGAGCAATTACAGAGTACTGCTTCACATCATCATATATATAAAAAATTTCACACATTGTTCGTTCCAGCTGAACAACACATGTTGGTTTTCAATATCAGAATCTGCAGCGTGATCCATGAGATATACTCGTCTTATCTTTCTTTCTTTGCTAATTATCGGTGCAGAAAGTGCCCTTTTTGACTGATGATCTGGAGTTGGAATGTGAAGGCAAGGACAAGTACAAGTATGGTTCCAATGTGTTCTGGACCGGTAAATGAATCGTTGGAAACGTTTTGTATCTCACTTTGGGAATGGACTGAGTTGTGGACCGCCTCATGTATGATGTACTAGAAATAGCGAGGAGTAATGAACGTTGTAAAATTTCTCTTGTAACTTCTGATTATTTTCTTTAACGTTTTGTTATTTTTACTCTATTTGTAATCTCTCTGATCTAGCATGTGAATGGAAGTGGATAATATTTTATGCATCTTGCCTTTATTGAAAGTTGTCGTGGAGGATCTTGAGTTGGTTGTCTGGCATCAAGCAGGTGTTTCATGAAAGCGTTCGGGTGCAGGCTTGTGTCACCTCCGGGCAAGAGCTTAGCCAAGATTCACCAAACCAGGACAGAATGCAAAGCGCCCGGTGGTAGAAGGTTGCAATGCCGGGCACGATCGTCGCTGCCAGTTCACATATTCGACGGAATTTTCCTTGTGCTCAGGCGCCTCACTTCTCGCTCCTGGGCACAGATTTTGACTTTCAGATCTCCGTCTCTTGATATCTTTTGTTCAGTTCAAGGTCTATATATATTTCATGTTATTAGGTATAGAGATCAAATCACCTAAATTCCTCTAGGGTTTAGTGAGGGAAATACAAACAAGTTCGTGTGGGTTCGGATAGAACTGATCATCGTAATCCATACGGTTGATTAATGATTATTTTTTCACAGGGTTTTTCTTCCCATTGAGGATTTTTAACATTAATTTGATGTTGTTTTGTATTCTTTATTGTTTGACTGCTCTTCGTGTTGTGCTTGATCGATCGTGATCATCTTCCGTATAATTCCTAACAAGTCATATAAGAGTCGGGTTATGAGGGCAAAGGGAAAGATTGAATCTTGCGGATAAAGATTCTATTTTTTGGATCTACTATGTTAAAGGGGATATTTGAAGACAAGGGTTCGTTGGATCTTGCGTATTTAGGAAGATGGTGAATGTTACTGAGTTCGAGATTGAGCCATTCAATGGGAAGACGAATTTTAGCATATGACAGAGCACAGTTAAAGATATTCTTGTGCAACAAGGATTGTTTAAGGAGTTGAAGGGAGAGAAGCCCGCTGAGATGAAAAGCTGATAAATGGGAAGAACTGAAAGTTAAGGCTACATCCACGATCCGACTTAGTCTCACGTTAACAGAGACATCTCCTAAGAGGTTATGGGAAAAGCTGGAGTCGATGTACATGTTCAAATCGTTGTCAAATAATCTATTCTTGATAACAGACTTATTTGATCTGAAGATGAAGAAAAGAGCAGATTTCAATGATCACATAGCAAAGTTTAATCAATTGATTACTCAGTTGGAAACCTTGGATATGAAGGTGGATAATGATGATCAGGCTTTGATTTTGTTGAAGTCTCTTAATTCATACTCGGCATTGAAGACTACCTTACTTGTTGGGAAGGACAAGTTGAGGGTAGAAGAGGTTACTGCAGCTGTTTTTGACATCAACAGGCTAAATCCTTCAGGTTCATCTAGTCAAGATGAAGGGTATATGGTGAAGTCAAAACAAAGGTCGAGATCAGTTCAGAAAGCAGGGTGCTCGAGAGAAGTCTCGATTGGGGAATTGAGATCTCTCCCAAGTTGAATGCTACAAGTGTCATGAGAAGGGACATATGAAGGCTTAATGTTCTCAACACAAGCACAAGGGAAAGAACCTGCCAAGTTCCGTGAATATGGTTACGGATGAGTTTGATGCTAGTGATGGTGAGCTTTATGTGACTTCAACTGTTAAAGAGTCCCATGGTGTTTCCTTGGCCGTCAAAGGTAATGATCTAACCACGGAATGGCTTATGGATTCTAGAGATTCATTTCACATGTGTCAGTATAGGGATTGGTTTGATACATTGACACCTAATAATGATAGAAGTGTGTTGATGGGAAATGACTCAGTTTGTAAGGTAGCTGGAGCTGGTACAGTGAAGGTCAGAATCTTTGATGGGGTTGTTCGAACATTGTCTGATGTGAGATACGTAGCAAAACTTAGAAAGAATCCCGATAAGAATGTGCAATCCCACCATTTGTATAGAAATTGATGTAACAAAACTAAGATGTATTAGTTATAATGTAGATAGTGTGTTTAGGCTAGAAATCAAGTAGGCAGTTGCAGTCTAGGATAGATGCTAGTGAGTAGACAGTTGCAGATGTGTGAGCATCCTGCAAACCAACAGATGTAGACTACTACATAGAACTTTGGATGAATAACTATTGCATTGATAAGCAACAAAAGAATGTCAAAGTCTCCAGTATCAAAGTACTGAGAATAGAGACGAGGACCAACACAGAATGCATCAATGTGTAGTACATCTGTGTGTAGACGAGTTTGCAACTGGGACAGATGCACACTAAGGTGCAGCAGACTGAGTGCAGGAGAGGATGGTTGCTAGTGGTTGGATCAAATATCTAGAGTCAGTCAAGCGGAGGTTTGAGTTAAAGTAGCAACAGCACAAATTCTGGAGATAGTGGGCTGCTAGCATCAGGAACGAGATGGTTGGGGACACGAGTGGCAAAGTATCATTACAAGAACAGTGTATTGTCTACTTAAGTTCGTCCCTTGAGCCTTTAAAAGGGAACAGTTGAGGCTTATTGTAGTAGTGTTGTTGAACAAGGATTGAAAGGCAAAGTGTACAAATCAATCAGAAGTACAAAAGATTACTCAAGAAAGCTAAATCATGAAGATACAGTGAAGAGGGTGTCACTAGTCTGCAGAAGAACAAAGCTTGCAATAGAGTCCAAAGTTTGGATTTGTGAATAAGATTTAGGTTCTTTATCTTTTTGTACAAGTTAGAATTTTTGTAAAAAAGAAGTTTCTTGTAAGCTCAAATAAGAAGATAGTGATACTCACCTCTTAGTTTGACCACACTGGTCACCAAAGGAAGACTGGACTAAGCTCTTGATTATCGTTTGATATCGAGTGTCTGAACCAGCATAAATACTGTGTCTATTATTTGCCTTTACTCCATTGATATGTAGAACTGTTAAAAACAAATCATCACAGCCAAACAAAGATAAAACACAAAGAGTTTGAATCCTCTGCTGCAGATCACCAACTGTCATCTACAGACTGCCTAAGTATTTTACATAGAACAGTGGTCAACAAAGAACTAGTATTCCGCATCAAAAGTTTGAATAAATTTTTGAAACAACCAATTCACCCCCCCCCCCCCTTTCTAGATTGAAACCTGAACCTTACAATTGGTATCAGAGCCTGACTATCCAGAATTAACAGTTTATGGAAAGAAAAAGGTCATTATTTGCAAAGAAGTTACTAATAGTTTTGTTTCTGTGAAAAACAATGACACCACCAAAGTTTTCCAAATGTCCTACCACTGGAGAACCTCAAACATGCTCCTTCGATAAGTTCAACCACTGAAAACTAAGAATGCTTGCATATCTCAACTCAATAGACAAAAGAACGAAGACATTGTCTTGGAAGGACCTCATGTTCCAATGATGCCAGATCCAAAAGACCAACAAGAGAAGTACCAAGACTAAAATTCCCCTGGTCCAGAGAGGACTGGGATCTGAAAATGGTTGATAGAAAATCTATAAATCAAATATTCAAATCTCTTGCTGATAACATGTTTGAGATAGTGAGTCATACAACCACAATAAAGGAAGCATAGGAGGATCTACTACTAAGAAATGATGGAACCAATGAGATGAGGGAAAACAAGAAAGATGTCCTTATGCAACAATATGAATTGGTCTTAATGAGATGTGATGAGAATTTGACTACCTTCTATGAAAGGTTCAATGTTCTCATTAACAATCTCAAAACTTTGGGAAAGACTTTCAAAACCAAGGAAGTCAATCTAAAGTTTGTGAGATCTCTTGGAGAAATCTGGAGCACAAAGACCACAGCCATAAGAGAATCCAGAGATCTAACAAAGATGTCCTTGGCTCAATTATATAGTGTATTACATACCTACAATCTTAAAGTTGAGCAGAAGAAGCGACTAGACAATGCAAGAAAGAAGCCCTTGGCCTTCAAAGCTCAGAAAAAAGTTCTGAAATCCATGGCACAGGTCTATATGAAATCAGGAGACTAGTGATACCTCGTCTGCAAGTAAACAAGGTCTATATGAAGAACTGGAATTGATGGGAAAGAAGTTCAAGAATTTATTCAAGAAAAGAACTTTCAAAAAGAACTTCCCCTTAAAAACCAAGAATGCAAAAAAGGAAGTCCGCTATAACTGTGACAGACCAGGACACTTTGCAGTAAACTGCGGACGACCAGCACAAGAATCGTCTGCACCAAAGTTTAAGAAGGACCACAACAAAGTCACCTCTGGAAGAAAGCAAAGAGGCAAAGCTTATGCAGCAAAGACATGGAGTGACATAGACTCTGATGATGAAGATATCATATCAAATGCTAGGTTATGTCTCATGTCCAGAGAAGATGAACAAAGGCAGGTATTTGATCTCTCTGACTCAAATGTCATCACAGAGGAATTGAAGGAAGCACTTCAAGAAATCTTTGAAAACTTTATTTCCCTTTTAAAAGAAAATAAAGAAAATCTTAAGCAGATTGCAATTCTCAAAGAGAAGTGCATTTAAAATGAAGAGACTAATAATAGTCTAATCAATGCTCAAGATAAACTGAAAGAAGCAAATGAAAAAGTGAAACTTCTCAATGCAGTAATGGAAACACTTGCATTGAGAAATACTGAGCTTCAAAAGCAAGTGGATGCTTAGAATGGCAACACCTTAGGTCTCCAAAAATTGCTCAACACAGGTCAATCCTCCCATGATAAATCTGGGTTGGGATATAATGATTAGTTGAACAACAATGCAGATAAAAAGGTCATTCCCAAGGAAGCTAAGCAGACCATTGCAAAAGCCCTATAGAAAAAGAACATTTCTATTATAGCAGGTGTGCAAAAGAAAATGTCTCTACTGCAGCATATGTGCATAAGAGCCAACGCTCTGCTGCACAGACTGTGCAAAAGAATAAAAGCTCAAGTATACAAATAGTACTGAATAAGAGCAGTATGCCCAAGAGATCTCTACTATAAAGTAAGATCTCTACTGTTCAACCTTAGAAGAGTTGGAGCAGATTACGAGTACGTGCTTATGATAAATACCATAAGGAGCAGAAGGCAAGGAATTCTAAAAAGAAATTCAAAGAAAAGCCTTATGAAGCTCGGCATACACCTAACTACTCTGTATGGAACAATTTCTCTAGAACAACTTGGAGAAAACAATATTCGAGACACTTCTTCTCATGTCAAGAGCAGTAAACGAAGTGGAGAAGACCACTAAGAAGCATAAGACCAAAGGTCTACTGCTTTGCCTGTGGAAAAATTGGCCACAAATTATTTGAATGCTGAAACTCCCACAAGAAGATAATTCAAGTGTGGATTCCAAAAGCTAACCAATAAGGACCCAAATGAGTGGGTACCATGTACAAGCGCTCCATATTTTCAATGCAGGAAAAACAAAAAGGCATATAGTACCTGGATAGTGGATGCTCAGGACAAATGACAGGAAACAAATCCATCCTTGAAGACTATGGAAAGGAACAACGACCTCTTGTCATATATGGAGGGGGAAAAGAAGGTACAACTAAAGGTTATGGAATCCTTGGTACATGTTTCTTAATCTTTAGAGATGTTACTTATGTCAAGGGCTTAGGATATAACCTGCTATCCATCAGTCAATTATGTGATAAAAATTATGATATATCATTCACTTATGATACATGCCAAGTAAAGGATAAAATCACACAAGAAGTCAAATTACTAGGAGTAAGGAAAGGACATATTTATGCAGTAGAATTTGATTCATCACAGTTAGAACAAATAACATGTTTCTATACTAAAGAAGCTGAAGATAAAAGCTGGTATGGCACAAAAGATTAGCTCATCTTAATTTCAAAACTATAGCGATACTATCCTCAGAAAACCTAGTAAGAGGACTCCCTCAAGAAAAATTCAAAAAAAATAAACTATGCAGACCATGTCAGGAAGGAAAGCAGACTAGGACAAACTTTAAACCCTTAAACTCCTCAGAACTAATAAAATCCAAATTTCAAATGAGGGTAATGGGGGAACTAAAATATTTTCTATGACTACAAGTACAACAGTTAAAAAGTGGAATCTTTCTAAATCAATCCAAGTACTTAAAGAACATAATTAAAAGTATGGCTTAGAAAATGCTAGTCATATGAAAACCCCTATGAGCACATCAATTAAAATAGATAAAGATGAACATGGAAAGAAAATAAATCACAGTGTATAAGGGATAATAGTTCATTATTATACCTTACTGCAAGCAGACCAGACATTCAATATGCAGTCTTTGTCTGTGCAAGATTTCAATCTGATCCCAAGGAATCCCATTATACTACAGTAAAAAGAATCCTGAGGTACCTCAAGGGAACTCTAAACCTTGATGTATGGTATCCTAGGGAATCAGATTTTACACTGATAGGTTTTCAGATACAGATTTTGCAGGATGTACAGTTAATAGAAAGAGTACAAGTGGATCATGTCAATTCATTGGAGCAAGGCTAATATTATGGTTCAGCAAGAAGCAGACTACTGTGTCTACCTCTACTGTACAAGCCGAATACATTGCTTCTGCAAGCTGTGCTACACAAATACTATGGATGATGTCACAACTTTCAGACTATGGTATGAGATTCTCCAAAACCTTTATATTTTGTGACAACACGTCTGCAATGGCCATTTCAGAAAATCCAGTTTTTCATTCAAGAACCAAGCACGTTGATGTCAGATATCACTTTATCAGAGATCATGTGTAGAAAGGTCATATTAAATTAGAATACATTCCAGCAGAAAAACAAGTTGTAGATATTCTTACAAAATCTCTTGAAGAAAGCAAGTTTATTCAATTTCGTGGAGAATTGGGTATACTTGATTTAAAACAATAAAACTGGCCAAAATCCTTTACTGCTCTACTACATGTGTAGAAAGCAGATAAGCATTACTTATGAAAAATACAGACTAACAATATTGCTCTATTGCTCTACTACTTATTCTATAAACAAAGTGTAAACTATAATCAATATTGCTCTGCTGCATCTATTTTAGGAAACTATATCTATTTTTAAACGTTATATAACTGCTTTCCTAATTTAACGTGCAACGGTCAAATAATAGTTGACATTGCGTAACGGTTAGAAAAGCTCTGTCAATTTTCCAAACGAGTATAAAAACTGTAAATTTTCAATTAGAAAAACACTTTACTCTCTAATATACTCTCTCTCTCTCTCTCTCTCTCTCTCTCTCTCTCTCTAATCTTACAAGCACTCTACTGTAAGAAATCGAAAACCCTAACTTTCTGAAAATCCTTCTAATTCGGTTTTCAATCATAACAATTCTTGCAAAACTTTTCTAAAATAGCCAACACTCCATCAAGCTCATCCAAGAAGAGCCTTAAGTCATCTGAATCTCAAAGGAGTCCTACAAGAAAGATCAAACTGCAAACTGGCATCGTGTTCGATTTCAATACGATACGCAACGAATCAGATGAGGTCAAAGACACAACTAACCTGATCGAAGAGGTTGGACTAAAATTCCTATGTGAACAAACAAGCAGGATCTATGATGATGAAGTCCAATTCATATCGTTAATATGAATTGGACTTGTTTACGTCATGATTAAGTGGCTAATTCACGAATACACTATGATTGATATGACTCATGATTAAGTGATGATTACGCTCTTAATGCTTTCATAAACTTGATCACCTTTTGAATGATATGTGTCATAGGATTGAGACCGAAAGGAGATATTGTATGAATACTCAAGTAATAAAGACCGTAGATTAAGTTGATATAGAAATATATAACTTGATACATGCAGCAGTTATAGACATAGATATCACATTCCTATGTTGAAAACTAAAAGATTGCACAAAACTTAATACATCAGCGTTTTCCTAAATTCATATTAGAAATAATATGGGTTGTTAAACATTAATAGCGTTAATATTGCTCGAGAGAAAATATTAATGGTTTCAGGAAATTCTGTTGTTACATGAGAATATAAGTCATAGCCACAATAATATTACATTGAAATGAATTTGAAAACCTAAGCCTTAGTCACTTCTCACTCATTCTATTTAATCTATATTAATTAGACAATCACCAATTATTTTATCGTTTAGATAAAACAAGGATAACATAATTTCAGTAATTGTTTACATAATCCTTGTGGGTTAGGTAATCTGGTATTTATTTAACAATTATTACATGACTAGTGTACTTGTTGTTTTACCAGTGAAAATTACATTGGTCAAGTTTTTGGCACCGTTGACGGGGATTATGTTTTAAGCAATATTGAAATTCTTATTTCTGACTTTAGTCTAGAATTTATTCTTTGTTTTATTTTCTGTTGAATGAAATATTTATTAACGTGTATGCCTAGGGGACGGTTGAAGGGACAAAAATTTGCTAACCTTGATCCTGAAATTGAAGAAATTTGCATACACCGGAAATGGAAAAACAAGATAATATAAGGAGGATCATAAGTGGGTGGTGTTAGATCAAGTATAATGAGGCCGATAAATCAAGCAAACAACTTTGAAATTAAGCCTCAAGTTATACAAATGATCCAACAATTCTACTAATTTGGAGGTTCCCCTTTAGAAAATCTCAATGTCCATATCGCTAACTTTTTAGAGTTATGCAATACCTTTAAATACAATGGTGTTTCCGACGATGCGATTAGATTACGACTCTTTCCATTTTTACTAAGTGATAGAGCAAACGCGTGGTTGCAATCACTTCCACCCAATTCTATCACCACTTGGGTAGATTTGGCACAAAAATTTTTAACAAAATTTTATCCCCCTAGAAAAACGGCTAAATACGTGATGAAATTTCAACCTTTGTACAATCCGATAAAGAATCTTTATATGAAGCTTGGGAAAAATTTAAGGAGTTGTTAAGACAGTTCCCGCATCATGTGCTTCCACTTTCGATGCAAATCCAAACATTTTATAATGGATTAGCACCCACTAGTCGTGCCACCATTGACAATGCTGCTGGAGGTGCGTTCATGAAAAAAACACCAGAAGAAAGTTATGAACTAATTGATGAAATTGCCACAAAAAGCATTGAATGGAACACTGAGTGTTATCAACCAAAAAAGGTAGCTGGAATTAATGAAACTAATCCCCTTGCACGTATCACTCTACATCTTGAAACACTAAATAAAAGGATTAATAACATGGGTGCTCAAGTAATGCAAATAAAGATGCCGAGCCGTGATCTGTGTGGAGTAATAGAGAAAACAAGTTTAGCATGCCAAGTTGGCAACAAATTTGCTTGTTCCTCATCAGAAGAGGCAAATTATGTTGGCAACTATCAGAGGCGCAATCCTTAATCCAACACATATAATCCTGGATGGAGGGATCATCCAAATTTCTCATGGAGCAACCAAGCAGCTAGACAACAACCTCCAGGATTCGCATCTCAGGAGAAAAAGTCAAACCTAGAAGAATAATGACAAAATCTATTAACATATCTGAATCCCGCTTCAACAATGTGAAAGCATCGATAAGAAATATAGAAATTCAGATGGGACAATTGGCAAACATGGTCTCTCGCCAAATACATGGTACATTGAGAAGCAATAACATTGAGAAATGGTAAGGAAATTGATGAACAAGAGAATATATGTAATGAAGCAGAAAAAGGAGAGATGACAACTGAAGCACTTAATTCAGAGTTGCTCATAAACAACTCCGACCATTAAGTGAAATCAAAATTAGATAAGCAACTTGCAAAATTTTTAGATGTGTTCAAAAAATTACATATTAACATATCTTTTACATATGCTTTACAACAGATGCCACGTTATGCAAAATTTTTGAAGGAGATCTTAAGCAATAAAAGAAAATTAGAAGAGCATGAAATGATGAATATCACTGAAGAATGCTCTATCATTGTCTAGAAAAAATTACCACTAAAACTGAAAGATTCGGGGAGTTTTTCTATTCCTTGCACCATTGGTCCCATTCTATTTGATAAGGTACTTTGTGATTTAGGAGCAAGTATTAATCTGATGCCTACCACTGTATTTAAAAGATTGGGACTAGGTGAACCAACGCCCACTACAATATCTCTGTAACTTTGCTGATAGATCAACCAAATATCCAAGAGGGATCATAGATGATGTGTTAGTCAAGTTAGATAAATTCATTTTTCGTGCTGATTTTATTGTATTGGACATGGATGAAGTTGTTAATATGCCTTTAATTTTAGGATGATCATTTCTTGCTACAGAAAAGGCATTAATTGGTGTTCAGGACGGTAAACTGATTCTTAGAGTTGGAGAGGAGCAAGTCACATTTAATGTTTTTAAGGTAATGAAATATTCTAGTGATGTTTCTACATGTTTTAGAATTGATGACTGCGATTTGTTGGCTTCAAAATTTTTTCAGGAACATCTAGTTAAAAACCAGGTGTAAACTTGCCAAGTCAATTCTAACAAACACGATTTTGACAATGAAGGAATCAAAGAGGCGGTTCAAAAATTGGAGATGAATCCACCATTTCAGAGGAGTTTCAAACCAAAATTTGAAACTTTGAAAAGATCAAAAATTTCTCCCTTCAAACCATCCATTAAAGGACCTACAACTCTTGAACTCAAACCTTTACCTTCTCATTTGAAATATGCTTATTTGGATGATTGTAAATAATTATCAGTAATTATTTCCTCTAACTTGATAGATTTGATGGAGGAAAAATTGCTAGAAATTTTGAGGGCGCATAAGCAGGCATTTGCATGGAAAATAGCCGATATAAGGGGAATTGCACCATCCATGTGCATGCACAAAATTCTAATGGAAGAACGCTATCGATCACTTCTCCAACCACAAAGAAGGCTGAATCCAATCATACAAGAAGTTGTCAAAAATGAGATGATCAAACTTCTTGATACAGGTATTATCTACCCTATTTCTGATAGCACTTGGGTTAGCCCAGTGCAGGTTGTTCCTAAAAAGGGAGATATGAGTATTGTAAAAAATGAGAAAAATGAATTGATCCCCACGAAGACAGTACTGGTTGGAGAGTTTGCATAGATTACAGAAAATTAAATGATGCAACACGAAAAGATCATTTTCCATTGCCATTCGTAGATCAAATGTTTGATAGACTTGCTAGACATGAATTTTACTGTTTTCTTTATGGTTATTCGGGATATAATCAAATTTCCATAGCTCACGAGGACCAAGAAAAGACCACTTTTACTTGTCCATATGGAACTTTTGCGTTTAGAAGAATACCATTTAGAAGAACTGTTAAGTCTGGAAAGTCAGGCTCTGATACCAATTGTAGGGTTCGAGTTTCAACCTAGAGGGGAGGTTTATAGGTTGTATAAGACTTTAAAGGTCTTTTTAAGCGGAATAATGATATTGTGCAGACTGATAATGTATGCAGACTACTCAGGTAGTCTGCAAATGATGCTGTCTAGTCTGCACTTGAGATTTATGACTCTTTGAGTCTTTATCTCGTTTTCGGCTGTGATAATTTTTCTGAAGCAATTCCAATATCAATGAAATGAAACCAGTAGATGGACATAGTATTTATATTGGTTCAGACACTCGATATCAAACGATAATCGAGAGCTTAGTCGAGTCTTCCTTTGGTGACCAATGTAGTCAACCCAAGAGGTAGGTGTTACTATCTTCTTGTTTTGAGCTTACAAGAAACTTTCGTTTTACAAGTTGTCTAACTTGTGTAAAGGACAAAGAACCTATATCTTTGCACAGCTCCAGATCCTGGACTCTGCTGCAAGAATTGTTTTTTTGCAGACTAGTAGCACCTTCAACTGTTTTCACGACTTGACTTTCTTGAGTAATCTTTGAATCAGCTCGATTGCTTTTCACTCTTTGTTTTTCAATCCACGTTCAACAGCACTCGAGTAAGATTTCACCGGTTCCCTTTTATAGGCTCAAGGAACGAACTTTTGTAGACAACGCACTATTTCTGGAGGGACACTTTTCCACTCGTGTTTCCCACTATCTCGTTTCCAACGTTGGTAGTCCACTATCTCTAGAATTTGTGTCGTTGCTATTTTAACTTGAATCTTCACTTGGCTGACTTCAAACCTCTGACTCCACTCTGGCAACCATCTCTACTGCAATCCAGCCTACTGCAACCTCTAGTCTGCACTCACTCTCTGTCACAGCCCTAGTCTGCATCCCATACTACAACCCTAGTCTGCACCCAGTCTCTGTTGCACTCTCGTCTGTACTTAGATCTGATTCAGTTCATGCCTTTCCATGTTGGTTTTTGTTTGCAAGCTCAGTCTTTCATCGTGAAATCTTCAAGTTCTTTTTTTGCTTGTCAATGCAATAGTTGTTCATCCAAAGTTCTCTATAGTAGTCTGCATCTGGTGGTTTGCACTATACCTTTGCATCTGTAACCGTCTGCACGCTGGCGTCTAACCTAGACTGCAACTACCTACTTGACTTCTAGCCTAAACAACTCAACTACATTACAATTATTACATTTGAGTTTTGTTATATCAATTTCTATACAACTGGAGGGATTGCACATTCCTATCAAACCATGTCAATCTTTTTCTTTGCTGAGTGATGTTTTTTTATGAATTTGTATCTTTAGAACTTGCTATAAACCTTCTTGTGACTACAATGATGTGTGTACATGAAGATGATAAAAGCATTCTTAAAACAAGCACCAGTATAACCAAAACAAAGCCAACCTGAAACAAATTGATATTTTGTACTCCTTTGAGCCTTCTTGACTATTTTTTTGAAAAGCCTTCTCATTGAACTTCAAATTATCATCTATATTTTTTCTCGTCAACCTAAGAACTTTTGGAATACGATATGCCACTTTGCAATATAGTTAGATATGAAAGTGTGAGTATGGTATGAAAGAAAGAAATATGAAAAAAAAAATGTCATTGTATAGTTTTTGATAGTGGTGAAAATTAACTTCATGGTTGATTTAATTGCTTCCAAAAAAAAAGAAAATGGGGTTTTTGATGAAAAATCAAGAGATACTAAAATCTCTTCAATATGGTGAAGGATGCATTACTTTCATCATTAGTTGAGTAATTATTATACTCCACTTGTTCCTCAATCCTCAAAAATTCATAAGTTTATCGCTTGTATTTTCCTCAAACCTTTTGCAATTAAGAAAAAAATATTTTGATTCATGTATGCACATTGACTAGTAGTGGAGATTTGGTAAGAAAGCAAGCCTATGGTACAACATGTTCATAATTAGAACTTGAGCTAAACACTTACCTAAAAACACTTTAGAGTGATCGATTTTTCTGTGAAAGTCTACCAATTTATTCTACTGTATTTCGATTGAACTCGCTCCCTAATTCATTATTCAGATGTCAAGAAAATTGATGCATGATGTGTTATGACGGTTGAAAATATTATTAGTATTTGCTTCACATAGTATTTCTAATCCTAAACACCATTGAAATTGTTTTTTATTTTTTTGTGGGTAGATCGTCTGAAATCCCTCACGAGACAATACTCATTCGCTAGGGATCAATTAGGGATTTAACGGATTGTTGCATAGGCTAAGTGCAATCATGATTCGTACGAAAGTGAGTTGAAATTTATTTTTCTTTATTTTGCTCGAGGACGAACAAAAACTAAGTGTGCAGGAATTGATTAGAACCATTTTTATGTAAATTTAACCATCTTTTATTTAGTATTTTTGATGAAAAATATGTTGAACATGTTTATTTTTACATTTCAGGATTCAAAAGAATCATTGAAACATTGGAATATCAAAACATTGAAAACCCAACAAAAAATTTCAAAAGCGGCCCAATCCAACAATTCAATGGCCCAATCCAGCAAAGCCCAGCCCATTTCGTTTAAGCCCAGCAGCCAAACTTATTAGGCTCAAAATAATTTAGGCCCAATGGTCACCACCCCTCCTTCATTTTCAGCCCAACGTCAAGCCACCAAAGCATCACGCCTGCCGCCATTTAACCACCAACGCATACAGTCCAGCAAATCGGCGCAGCCAATCATGGCTATGGACTCAGCAACAATTATTGAAAACAACGAGCGCATTCAGCAATATCATGACCACAGATTCACAGCCACAGGGTAACCAATCTATCAAAACAACTATCCAAATTTAGTGGCCAGAAGATCAGGTTTCCAAGGCGTGTTCCAGAGATTTGCTTACATCCAAGATAACGAATTTGATTGCTGAAATCGCCTATAAAAGAAAAGAACAAAGAAAACAAAAAAAGACGATTCATAACATGGTTCTGAACAAAACAAATCAGATAGGAAACACATAACAAATCAGAGAAAAACCATCGTTGTCCACCACTGAGAAGCCATGACCCGTCGAGAAGCTACCATTGTCCACCGCTGAGGCATGGCTGCTGCGGCTGACAAAGGCGCGGTTGGGGAGAAGGATTGATGGCTGTGAAGGGAAAAGACGTGGGGCGGCTGCGAGAAGGAGAAGGAGGAGGAAGAAAGGGGAAAAGGGTTGTGGTGGTTTGGGCTCATATCCAACAACAGGCCCAATTCCATTTCAGCCCCACAGCAATCCCAATGGCTTAGGCCCAAACCTTCAATCGATCCAATTCAAAGCCCAACTCAAATTGGTGCACTTTATCCCTTGAATTTCATGTTTATGGGGTTTTGTTAAATGCTATGTTTTGTTCTCCAAATATTAGAATGGTTGCTAAGGTGAAGGGTTGCTAATTCACGAATACGCTATGATTGATATGAGTCATGATTGGTGCATTTTATCCTTTGAATTTCATGTTTATGGGGTTTTGTTAAATGCTATGTTTTGTTCTCCAAATATTAGAATGGTTGCTAAGGTGAAGGGTTGCTAATTCACGAATACGTTATGATTGATATGACTCATGATTGGTGCACTTTATCCCTTGAATTTCATGTTTATGGGGTTTTGTTAAATGCTATGTTTTGTTCTCCAAATATTAAAATGGTTGCTAGGGTGAAGGGTTGCTAATTCACGAATACGCTATTATTGATATGACTCATGATTAAGTGATTATTATGCTCTTACTGCTTTCATAAGCTTGATCACCTTTTAAATGATATGTGTTGTACAATTGAGAGCAAAAGGAGATATTGTATGAATGTTCAAGTAATAAACACCGTGGGTTACGTTGATATAGAAATATATAACTTGATACATGTAACAATTATAAGTATAAATGTCGCATTCCTATGTTGAAAACTAAAGGATTTCACAAAAATTAATGCGTTAGCGTTTTCCTAAATTCATATTAGAAATAATATGGATTGTTAAACATTAATAGCGTTAATATTGCTCGAGAGAGAATATTAATGATTTCAGAAAATCGTGTTGTTATATGAGAATATAAGTCATAACCACAATAATATTACATTGAAATGAATTTGTAAACCTAAGCCTTAATCACTTCTCACTCATTCTATTTAATCTGTATTAATTAGACAACAACCAATTAATTCATCGTCTATATAAAATAAAAATAACATAATTTTAATAATTGTTTACACAATCCTTGTGGGTTCGACAATCCTGTACTTATTTATCAATTATTACACGACCAATACATTTGTTGTTTTACCAGTGAAAATTAGATTGATCATGAATGTCATAAGCAAACCTAATTAGGAGCGATTTAACCCTCCAGGGCATGCTTCATTGAATAGTACTTGCATAGAATTTCAATCGAACTTATGAGCTTGGATGATCCTTCAAGAAATTTGTCTTTTATGTTTTTCAACCTATTAACAGCTAATATGATCTGCCAAATAATACAAGGTCGTACTTAATGGTAATGGGAACTGAGGAAACTAAAAACGAGAAAACTCTCTTTTTTTCACCCTCTACTTTTTTGGACAGAGACAAGTAAAAACGAGACAGCCAATAGCAATTAGCAACGATGACCTGACTCTCCTCACAAATTTCACCTGAAACTCAAACTTTTATTCAACTTGCGCATTCTTTCAGCAAATCAGCATCTCAATAATTATTGCAATGGCCATTGGCAGCTGTTCTCAACTCAAGCAGCAAAAAGCTTGAGCATGTAACTCAAACATGGAAATGAAACCAAAGGATGCCTCAATCCCACTCTAATGTAGGATAATCTCGCAATCTAGATACCAAGAATGAAGATAAGGGAAATTCTCAATGTCCTAGACTAGAATAACCTAGCAAATAACCTAGCAAAAGTGAGCCTGCTCTGAGTCAACAGGTAAATAGAATTGAGTCTATCATGAATACAAGAACTTGTCGAAGCAACTCACAATCTTCATGCCGCAATGAACTTCTTCATGCCGCAATGAACTTCTTCATGCCGTTGAGGCACCTGAAGTATTCTTTACTCTCTTTATTAGTCATATACTCGTACAAGAACTCGGTGATGCTATTCTTGATTCCCCTGACTTTCAGATACTTGCGGAAGGCCTTCTGAAGATTCTCATCCAAGTCACTGCACAAGAGAGTACAAAAGACAGACCAAGATAAGTAAGAAAATTCGAAGGAAAGAGAGATTAGACAAAGCCATTGCAATTTAGGAGGTACTAAACTTCCTGAAATCTGGTCCTTGATAATCGTCTTCAGTATCTTCAACATCAATATCTTCTTCTTCTTCTTCAACATCATTAATTCCAGAAGATCTGAGAGCCACACTGTCTATTGAAACCTCATCCAAGTAGGCTGTGCAGGCAAATTCCAAGGTTGGGCTGTTTCTCTTTGAAACCATTACTACAAGTGGTATGCCAAAAACACCCTTATCTTCATCATTGTCATCTGCTCCATGTTCGCCCTCGTCGCCGTCGTCCCCATCTTCCTCTTCATTTTGATCCTCATCTTCATCCTCTTCATTTTCATCCTTAAATCCATCCAGAAAACTAGGGTTGACTTGCGGCATGCTCACTTCCACAACAATTGATTCTCCACCACTAAATTGTCTCTTCAATCTAATTATCTTTTGCCCAGGATTATCTTCAATCTTAAAAGGAAAGCCCTCCGGAATCTTCAGAGCAGCCGAAAGGTATGTACAAAGAGAAATGCACACAAGAACAATCTTTAAAGCACTATCACGGTATGTTGAATCCTTCATGGATTGTGAAATACACGAGGTCAATATTGGGAGGAAAAATATCTAGTAAATTCTGACATGTGATGTGCAATCCATGAGATTCTTCATACAGGAAAATTAGGCACATATATTTTTTACGCCCAATCGCCTATGCAGGAGAGAAGAGAAATATTTTGTTCGTGCTCTCAGAAATGCATTAATAAAAGCATATATAGCACTTGTGCGACAATTGTTCCCTCAACTTTCCCATTAAATCCAATTCAGATACTCGTGAATTATACTTTAGCTTTTTTTCCAGTTCTAAAAGAAGCTCAAAGAAGAAAATTCTCTTTCAAAATGTCTAATCTAAGCTTCCGGACTGATGAAATTGTATTGATGGCTAGATATGTACAGAAGGACACAAACACAGGTGAACACAAGAAAGAAAAAAGAGGGGAAGGAGCCACTCCTACAAGAAACTTCGCTTGAATGCACATTATCTTGAAGTTCGAGACAGTGAGATTCAGTGCAGGCAGACTCAAAACTGTAGAAAGCATATAGAAAGTTGTATAGACCATATTCGTGGAACCAAACCCCCCTAACAACAGTTCGAATTTTGGAATAGAAGATCCACAATAAAAACTACAAATTATAAGTTAACAAGACAAGCCTCCTCCGACGAATGTACCTCCTTTCAATGCAAATCATAAAGAATGCACTGACCCATCCACAGGAAGTACCAAATACAATGGGATTGTAGGATTCAATCTCAAGACAGCTAGCCACACCTGCTTTCATACCTAGTTAAAAGCCCAGCCATACAAAATGCTCAAACGGATGAAATTGCAGTATCGTCTTTCCTACAGCAAATTATGCTCAATATTCGCAAGAAGAATTACTGCTCAATAGTCGCACGGACAAAAAAAAATCCCATTGATATCCATGTATTCGACTCCATTTGATGAAGAAAAAACCCAGACGCATTTATTCAATATTCAAGACAGACTACTCGTCGACAAATCCTTCACACTCCCACGCCCCGTAGTTACAGAAGAACCCAACAACCAACCAGACACAAAAATAGTAACGCAGAGACATACAATCACTTTTGAATCACTTTTGTGCAGTCACTCGGAAACCCTTTCGCATATCCCAAGCCCACATTACCCAAATGTACAACCTCAACTCAACACCACAAACCTCGTCAAGGTTCTCTTCCTCCATGACGGACCTCAACTCCTTCTCAATATTCGAAACCAGAGCCTCGTCAGCCCTTGGCCTGGTGGGGGTCGACGACGAACTCTGTCGGCGAGCGAAGCAGCGGAGACGAGGAGAAGCAGGGGAAGGGGTCGCCGCAGGTTTGGGGAATGAGACCAGGGTTGGAGGACCACCCGTGTCCTTGCGGGAGGAGGACAAGGTGAGGCGAGCTGCAGGTGGAGGGAGGGTTGAGAGAGCAGTGCAGAACTGTGTGGATGAGAGGGCCATGATTGGGGAAGAAGCGGAGGGTGTGGGAGAGAGGAGATTGGGGAGCTGTTGGGGCGATGAGGTTTTCAACTCTCTCTCTCTGTTATCCGTTTGGAAAGAGATGCGGCGCATCACTATCAACATTCAAAACCTGACCATGATTCAGTCTTGAATCGGAATTGTCACGAACCAAAATCGACTAATATTGGAACGGAATTACTTGAGTCCGGCTTCTTGAATGAGATAAACAACTTCCTTTATTTCATCTGTTTTGTCTTGCAAAGTGTTGAAATCGAATACCACATCAGTTTGAAGTTCAACTTTTCTTGGTGGGCTCGATTCATCAGATTTAGTGTTTTTCTTTGAGACGTTTGATTGAGTGTTGGCTATTTTAGAAGAGTGTTTGTTAAAAATTAGAAAATTGAAAGTTAGGGTTTTCAGTTCTTTATGCAGTAGAAGGTTTCGAGATTAAAGAGAAAGTATATGAGAGTGTAAAGTGATTTTTCATTTAGAAAAATTTCTCCTTTTATAGTCATCAGAGATATTACCGTTGCTACAGATTTCTAGTCGTTAACACAGTATCGGTCAATTATTTTGACCGTTGCGTCATTTACGGAAAACCGTTTTGTAAAGTTAATATTTTTCCAAAAATAAATACAGTAAAATAATATTCTTCTAGTCTGCTTCCACATGTGCAGCAAGTAGTAGAGCAATAATGCTAGTCTGCATAAAATAATACGGGTCAGCATTCTACATGTGCAGCAGAGCTGTGAAGACCAAGGTCGTTTTTCATGCATCATCAATCTGCTTCTTTTGCTTAACTTCAAGATCATAGATATGCAAAACATCATATAGTTAACCCAACGATATTTTTGTTAGATCTTTGGATTCTCTTGTGGCTGTGGTCTTTGTGCTCCAGATTTCTTCAAGATATCTCACAAATTTTAGATTGACTTCCTTGATTTTCAAAAGTTTTTCCCAGAGTTTTGAGATTATTGATGAGAACATTGAACCTTTCATAAAAGGTAGCCAAATTCTCATCAGATATCATTGAGACCAATTCATATTATTGCATAAGGAACTCCTTTTTGTTTTCCCTGATCCCATTGGTTCCCTCATTTCTTAGCAGTAGAGTCTCTCATGCTTCTTTTGTTGTGGTCGTATGAATCATTATCTCAAACATGTTATCATCAAGAGATTTGATTATTTGATTTACAACTTTTCTATCAACAATTTCCTGATCCCAGTCCTCTTTAGACCAGAGGGATTTCGGTCTTGGTATTTCTCTCGTTGGTTCCTTTGGATCTGGCATCATTGAAACATGATGTCCTTCCAAGATAATGTCTTGCATTCTTTTGTCTATTGAGTTGAAATGTGCAAGCATTCTCAGTTTTCAGTGGTTGAACTTGTCGAAAAAACATGTTGGAGGTTCTCTACTGTTAGGACATTTGGGAAATTTTGATGGTGCCATTGTCCTTCACAGAAAAAAAACTGTTAGTAACTTCTTTGCAAATAATGACCTTTTTCTTTCCACAAACTGTTAAGTCTGGAAAGTCAGGCTTTGATATCAATTGTAAGGTTCAAGTTTCAACCAATAAGGAGGATAAATAGGTTGTTTCAAAAATTTATTCAAAATTTTGATGTGGAATACTAGTTCTTTGCAGACTATTGTTCTATGCAAACTACTTAGGTAGTGTACAGATGACAGTTGGTGATCTGTAGCAGAAAATTCAAACTCTTTTGAGCTTTATCTCTATTTGGCTGTGATGATTTGTTTCTTAATAGTTCTAAATATTAATGCAGTGAAGGCAAATAATAGACACAGTATTTATACTTGGTGACCAGTGTAATCAAGCCAAGAGGTGAGTATCACTATCTTCTTGTTTGAGCTTACAAGAAACTTCTATTTACATGTTATCTAACCTGTACAAAAAGATAAAGAACCTAGATCTTTTGCACAAATCAAACTCTAGACTCTGCTGCAAGATTTGGACTTCTTCAGACTAGTGACACCTTTTTCACTGTATCTTCACGATTTAGCTTTCTTAAGTAATCTCTGAATTTCTGATTTCTTTGCACTTTTGCCTTTCAATTCTTATTCAACAGCCTTATGTAATAAGCCTAAACGGTTCCTTTTAAAGGCTCAAGGAACGAACCTAGCAACGCACTGTCCCTAGAAAGACACTTTGCCACTATCTCTAGAATTTGTGCCATTGCTACTTTAACTCAAGACTCCAAACCTTTGACCCAACTACCAGCAACTTCCAGTTTGTATCCAGTATTGTAAGACCTAGTCTATACTCTACAACTCTAGTCTTCACCAAGTCCCTGCTGCGACCTCCATTCTGTATCCAGATCTGATGCACATTATGCTTTGCTATGTTGGTCCTCGTCTGCAAGCTCATTTCCAGATGTTGAAGCCTTTGATGGTTTTTTGTTGCTCATTAATGTCTTAGTTGCTTAGTCAAAGTCTTTTGTAGTAGTCAGCATCTGGTGGCTCAAATGATTTCCATAATCTGCAGTTGTCTGCACTCCAACATCCAACCTAGACTGCAACTACCTACATGACTTCTAGCCTAAACACAAAAACTACATTATAACTAATGCATCTCAGTTTTGTTTCATCAATTTCTATACAAATGGAAGGATTGCACATTCCTATCAAGTAGTTTGCATTTGGTGGCTCACAATGCTATCCATCGGTGGCCGTATGCTCTTCAACATCTAACCTAGACTGCAGATTACTAACTAATTTCCAGCCTAAGCACACGAACAACATCATGGTTAATACTTCTATGTTTTTTTCATCAATTTCCACACAACTAGAGGGCTTACATTCCTATCACAAACCCCTTGGGTTGTTTTCCAATATTGATGACATCAATCTATTTTGATGTAGTCTTAGATTTCCTTTTCTTTCTCATTTCTTGTGCTTTGACTTTAGGAAAATACTCAGACTCCTTCGATATAGCAGCGGTCTTCCCTGGACTGTCTTTATAGGATAGTACATCAGTAGATTGGCTAATTAGGCTTTGACTTCATCTGGATGACACACATCATATCATGGCGGTCGGTTGTAATTTGATCCTTGGCTTTTTCCCTTGACACAATTGATTTCTTGACAATGCCTATAAGAAGTTTGTGGACGATTGATAGTGTTGTCTTCATTGTTCTCATGTTCTTATTTTTGTGTTCTTTAGTAAGCATTGCTAGTTTTCCACATTCCATTGTTTCTTCTCATATGTTTAGGCTTCCTTCATTTAGGACATGCAATAGTTCTTTAAAGTCCTTAGGTGTGGTTCTGATTCCCACCTTATTGCTAGAAGTGTTCGTGATGCCCTGAAGATCGTTTGTGACTTTTACTTTTTGGATAAAATCTATCACTTCTTCCTCGAAAACTCTTTTGGTTTTTTAACATAGGAACTTCAATCTTGCTTCATGGATTAATTTTGCAATCTCTTTGATCTCCTATGTTTCGTTCTTCAATTTCTCGAAATCGTGCAAACCCTTAATTTGTAATTTCACGTTTTTCGTGGTCTTCTTCTTCGACTTTGAAGGAGTTTGTTGTGATTGAGTCCTCTCATAAGATATTGATGAGCTAGTAGGAGTGTTTGCCATTTAAAAGATGTGTTTGATTTCGTAAACTAGAAATTAAGAAAAAAGAAGTTCGTGTTTTAGAAAGTTAGGGTTTCACGATAGAGTAAGCACACAATAGAATACTTGAAGGAAAGGAGTTGAAGTGGAAATGTTATCATGTCAAGAAGTGGAAACGAGTTGAAGGAAGTTGAGCCAAGATCCAGAGAAGTTGAGGCTGAATTGGAAGTATATCAAGATGACCGTAAGGATCATGATACTAGGTCATGACAAATCACAAGAAGCTGAGAAAAATAATTGTACCAAACTGAGATCAAACAACTCATCACCTCCATTTTCGAGCCTTTTAGCAAAGCATAAGAAAGCTAATGCAGAAAAAAGATATTTTTGAAGTTTTCAAGAAGGTTAAGATAAGTATTCTTTTATTGGATGCAATAAAGAAAACTCTGAGATATGCTAAACTTTTAATGGAGCTTTGCACCAATAAAATACGCCTTAAGGGACAGGAATGTGTAATGGTTAGTGAGAATATCTCTATTGTTTTAAAAAAGAGACTATCTCAAAAGCAAAAACACCCTAGCACATTTACAATCCCTTGCATTACAGGTAGCGTAGAAATTTAAAGATGCCTAATTGATTTAGGTGAGTCATTTAATGTTATGTCCTTATCAATTTATAAATCTTTCAATTTAGGGCCATTGCAACCAACTAAATTTGTAATTCAATTTCCTGATAAGTCTGTTGCACATCCTATAGAGGTAATTGAAGATGTTTTGGTCAAAGTGAATGAGCTTGTATTTCCAACTGATATTTATATAATGAAAACAAATGATGGATCAAGCCAATCTTCTCATACTTCGATTTTACTTAGGAGACCTTTCCTAACGACTTCCAATACAAAAATTGATGTGAATATTGGCACTCAGTACATGGACTTTGATGAAGATAAAATTATTTTTAATATTTATGATGCCATGAAACACCCAAGCAATCAAGTTTTCTCTATCTACTCAATTAATTATTTGATTTGATTTATAACGAATTCCTAGAGGCAACTATGACAATAGATGTGGAGGAAGAAAATTTTCAATTTGAAGAATATGATCATCGCTTATCATTCCTCGAAGAAAGATTGAGAAATCATGAAGAAGTAAAAATGCTTAAATTACCTTCAATTCATGACAAGATCTAACCTTCTGTAGAAAATCTTCCGAATCTTAAGTGGAAACCCTTACCAACTCAATTAAAACTTTACCTACTTGGGGGATGGGAAAAACTTACCCATCATTATTTCAAGCCAATTGACAACTCCTCAAGAGAAAGCTTTGGTCAATGTATTAAAATGGTACAAGACGACCATTGGACGGGCAATTGCTGATATTAAAGGAATTAGTCTCTTGTGTATGCATCGAATTTTAGTAGAAGACAATTCATAACCATCTTGTGAGTCCCAATGATGATTAAATCCTCCCATTATGAAAGTTATAAAAAATGAGATTTTAAAAATAATCGATGCTGGAGTGACTTATCCAATTACTAACTCACAGTGGGTTATCCTATTCTTGTGGTGTCTAAGAAGACAAGATTTACTATGGTGGAAAAAGATAATGGTGAAATGATCGCAAAAAGAATTTATAATGACTAGTATGCATTGATTATAATTTTCCATTATCTTTCAAGGACTAAATGCTTGAGAGATTAGCTGGAAGGTCGCACTGTTGTATTCTGGATGTTATTCTGGATAAAACCAAAGAGTGATTGCTCTTGAAGATTAAGAAAAGTCAACACACATACCTGATCATGAAATTAATTCTATTTTACAGCATTGTCATTCTTTTGATGTCGGCGGACATTTTGAAGTTAGACGTACAACTCATAAAATTTTATCATATGGATTTTATTCGCCGTCCTTGAATTAAGAAGTGTATAATTATGTGAAAAGTTATGAGCAATGTCAGAACCTGACAATATAACCAAAAGACATGTTGACAGCCGATCTATTAGCGACACATTTGACCCCTTCACTCATGTTGACAGCTTTATTTTGATCCTAGTACAGTTTCTCCATACCTCAAATCTTTAATTTGACCAATCCTTTAATCCTTGTCAAACCTTAGTAACCATCTCTACTACACTCAGTCTACTATAACTTTTTTACGACTGTAACCTCGTCTGCACCCAGCACTACTGTAATTTTGTCAGCATTACTGTGTTGACACTTGTACACTAGATGATTAATCTTAGATTCTAAAGCATTTGCAAGTCTTTTGTTGCCCATGTATGTCTTACCTGCTTTGTTGAAATATCCCTATAGTAGTCTACATCTGGTGGCTCACAATGCTCTCCATCTGTGACCGTCTACTCTTCCGTATCAAACCTGACTGCAGATTACTTACCTGATTTCCAATCTAAGCACACTAACTACAACATGGTTAATATCTCTAAGTTTGATTCATCAATTTCTATACAAATGAAGGGATTGCACATTTCTATCATACTATATTAAGGACGAAGAATACCCAGGCATCAGTTATCGATCTTGCATTCGATGCTTCATGGTCTTGGCCAAGAATCTGATGCGTCTCCTATATGTATCGGGGAGCTTATTGCATGTAGGTTGGTGTATTATGCCACTTCCATGAGAGGTGATATAGTTATGGATGGTTCAATGACTCCGTTGGTGAAGTAGTTCAAAATTGATATGTTTGTGATTGAGGTAGACAAACCACGTTCTGCCATCAACTTGTAGACATTGAAAAACTCCAAGATGCTTCAGAAGCAAGGAAATGAGTATTATGTAAGTTAGAGGAACATAACTGAGCCTAAGAGACTTCTAAAACTCCCGGCATATGAGAGGGCCATTATAGACCCCAGGAATTGAGGATTACCTTGACTTCAGGCGGGAGAGCCTTCTCATGCCAGAGCTATTTCACCACCTGCATATCAGGATGAAGAGATGGAGGATGCACCTGGTCACAAGCTGATTATTTATTTCACATTATCAGCTGGGTTTTCCAGTTGAATATCTAGAAGGCTATGAGCAGCAACAAGCGTATGATGAGCCTCAGTATAATCAGCCATCTCCATCTCAACACGATGATTTTGCATCTAGTTCTTACTATGACTAGAGGGATGCTGTATAGAGAATAAAGGTAGATTAGAGGGCGACGAGAGAGGAGGTGAGACGTCTTAGATTGGAGGTGGCACGTCAAGGTGAGCATATACTAGAGATTGTGACAACGGTTCAGTGCATGGAGTAGTAGTAGACTGGCTTCTTCCAGTAGTTCCCTCATTGGAACTATCAGCCTCCAGCAGCACCACCCATGTGATTTGTAGGGTATACTAGCCCTAGGTTATCATGTCTATGTACTTAGGGACTTGAGCATAGATTAAGCTTGTGGGTGCGTGTTTATCTTTGTATTTCATTTCCAGCTCCATGTCCAATCAGTTGAGTCATTTACATTCATAGCTTTAATCAGTCTATCAGTTTGTGTACGTTATTTTCTATTTCTAGTTGTTTGAGTTATTGTACGAAACTCACATCATCTCTGGCATTTAGTTATGTTTGTGTCTTGTATTATTTTAGTTAGCTTTCTTTCCTTTAAAAATTTTAATAACTTCAAGATAATTAATTAGAATTTAAAAAATTAATTAAAATTAATAAATATTCAAAGGTAATAAAAATCAGATTAATTAACAAAAATAAAATAAAATTTGTTGAAAATAAATTTCCTTGAAAATAAAAAATTCAAAATTTTAACAAAAAAATCTAATTAATTTATTTAAGAAACAATTCCAACATAAAAAAATAACCAACTCTAATTAACTCAATTAATTCATAAAATTGTAACCTAAGATAAAACTCATTGAGAGATATATAAGGCACTAATAAATCACAAAGATAACAAATCAACTTTAATTAATTCAGTAGAAGTAAAATTACCTAGTGTTTTATTTTTTGGATAGTTTTATAATTGTCATGACAGATAAAAATCACCATACTTTTTCTCTTTGAAAATGAAATTCCATTGATGATATTTTATCTCTTTTGTTCGTCTAAGTCTATATATATGCATGATTATCTTTTCTTGTAGTCACTTTCATTGCTCCTTATTTCACTAATATTTGTGAAAATTGGAGTTTGCTTTAGACGGAATGTCATCAAAAGAGCAAAATCCTGATGTTCCATAACAACAAAGAGAAGTTCGCGTGGGTAGAGCAGAGCATTGAATGGGAGAAGAAGATGAGAACCGTGTTGTGAACCCTGCACATCCACAACCACCACTGTCTCTGTGCAGTTTCATAACTCTTAATCCCAAATTACAACAAATAAAGGAGGAGCAGGAAAAATTCAATGAGGTGCTTGAGCGAATTGAACAGTAGATTGAATGATCGAGTTACACAATCGACGTAATCCAATAATAATTGGATTTCTGGAATGGGCTGATGAATGGTATGGTGAGGAAGATCTACAATGCCATGTGTCCCAAGAACATTTTCCATTGAGTTATTGAGCTTAACAGGTATATCTTGTCCTTTCTGTTTAATTCTTAATTACATTGAGGATAATATATAGTTTTTGAGTGTTTTAAGCTCATTTCAAGAAGCTTTTCATAGTTTCTTATGTTTTCAAGTCATTGGAGTTGTTTTATGTTGTTCTTAGCCTTTTGAAAGGTGTTTGATTGTTTTAAGCTCATTTCAAGGGAATTTTCATAGTTTCTTATGTTTTCAAGTCATTAGAGTTGTTTTTATGTTTTTTTAGCCTTTTGAAGGATTTTAATTGTTTTAAGCTCCTTTCAAGGGAATTTTCGTAGTTTCTTGCATTTTCAAGTCATGAGAGTTTGTTTTAAGGCTTTTGAAGGGTTTTTAAGTGTTTTAAGCTCATTTTACCTTGGGGAGGGATTAGTTAGTTTAGTTTTTTAAGTTTTTGCTTTTTTTTTTTGTTATTTTTCTAAGAAATTTGTGAAAAAAATTAGAACATTGTCGTAAACAATAAATAAAATCAAAAAACATAAAAAAAAATTTGTCCTCTTAAGAATTTCACAAGATTCTTTTTAGGAGCCTTTTAATGTGTTTTAACTCAAAAGATAGTGTCATATAATAAATTAAGATGGCCTAAAATTAAAACCAACTCGGTTGCATAGTGGAATTTCATCCGAAGTATCGTTATATTAGAATCTCTAGCAAAGGCACGTATAGGGGGACTAAGTTAAGCATGGGATAGTGAGATAATGATAAGGATAGACTCTTGTAATACATCAATAGATAAAGCTTAAGCTACTAGCTACTTGATAGTGGTAAGGTGGAGAGGTATGCATCGTAGATCATTTTTACCACTTCTTTGTCGCTATAACCTTTAGGCCATCCTTTTACCAATAGTATTATCCCTATTCCTACTCCTTTGACATTCTTACATGTGATTAGATTTTATGCTCATACGATATATTTGAGTTGGAGAGTTTTGCGACTTCCTATTTATTACTATTCAATTCCACAAAAGAACCTTATTTTGAGCTTTGCTTACATGCGAGTCAAGTATGGTTTTGGGATTTGGGACATCATTTCAAATGTAATGGGTGGTTATGTCATGTTGTACATGAAGCAAAGTTATGTAAAATCTTACAAAGTCTTGCTATTCTTTTATTTATTATTCAACAAAAAAAAACAAAAATTAAGTTTTAACCCTAAAAAAGGGTGAATTTTGTTAGTTATTGTGATTTTGGTTTTTGTTCGTGGTGTTTATTATCAAAGCATGTTGCTTTGAGGAGAAATGGGTTAAATATTAGACTTATTACTTGACTTGTATCATATTTTTACCCTTACACCCAAACTCCACATGACCAAATAGTCGACCTCTCTTCACCTATTTTGTTTATTTATTGGTCTTGGTCCTATTTTGGATCATGTTGTACACTTGCTTCGGGTAAGAAGATGATTGATATGTTAATCCTTACAACTTGCTGTCTTATTCGGGTTGACAAGGTGCATGATTAAAGTGTATACATAGATTGATCCTCACGATCATTTAGGGATGGTGAGTGGTGCCTTGTTAGGTTATCGCTTAGAGCTACGAGGATCAATTCATGCAGTGTGGGGAAAGGAAAAGATGAATTGACTTGTAGAAAACATAGTTATGACACTTGATTATTTTATTATTTGATTTCTGCATGTATGTAGGGTTTGAGTTTCAATCTAGAGGGGGGATGAATAGGTTGTATAAGACTTTAATGGTCTTTTTCTAAACGGATTAACGATTCTGTGCAGACTTGTATAGTATGCAGACTACTCAGGTAATCTGCAGATGAGATTGTCTCGTCTGAACTTGAGATTTTATGACTCTTTGAGTCATTTATCTCTTTCTCAGCTGTTGTATTTTATCTGAGGCAATTCTAAGACAATATAATGAGACCAGTAAATTGACACAATGTTTATACTGGTTCAGACATTCGATATCAATTGATATTCGAGAGCTTAATCCAGTCTTCCCTTGGTGACTAGTGTAGTCAACTCAAGAGGGAAATATCACTATCCTCTTGTTTATGATTACAAGTAACTTCCTTTTGCAAGATCTTTGATCTTGTATAAGGAGAAGAGAATCTAAATCTTTCCACAACTCTGAATCCTGAGCTCTATTGCAAGAGTTGTTCTTCTGTAGACTAGCGATATTCCTCACTGCTTTGAGTACTCTTTGAATCTATTTGATTGCTTTGTACTTTCTTGTACTCTTCAATCCTTTTTCAACAACATTCACTATATTTGCCGCACCCAAGCAAGCTTCACCGGTTCCCTTTATAGGCCAAAGGAACGAACCTCACTTGTAGACAATTCACTGTTCCTGGAGGGTCACTTTCCCACTAGTGTTTGCCACCATCTCGTTCTCAACGCTTGCATTCCACTATCCCCAGTTTTCGTGCCGTTGCTACTTTAATTTGAATCTCCACTTGATTGACTTCAAACTTTCGACCTTATACAGACAATCATGTCTACTGCAATCCAGTCTGCTGCAACATCTCGTCTGCACACAGTCTCTACTGCAACATCTCGTCTCCACATAGTCTCTGCTGCAACATCTCGTCTACACAGTCTGATTCAGCTTTATGCCTTACCATCGTGATCCTCGTATGCAAGCCCAGTCCTCCTTGTGAAGCCTTCAACTCTTTTGTTGCTTGTACATATATTAGTTTTTCATCTATAGTCCTCATAGTAGTTTGCACCAGGTGGTCTCCATCATGTCTCTGCATCTGTAACCATCTGTACTCCTGTATCTGACCTCAACTGCAACTCCCTACTTGACTTCTAGCCTACATAATCTAACTATATTACAATTTATACATTTGAGTTTGTTACATCAATTTCTATATAAATGGAGGGATTGCACATTCTTATCAATGTACCTTGATCTTGTTTCTTCTTGTGTAATTTCTTTTGCTTAGGGACAAGCATAGGTTTAGCTCAGGAGAATTTGATGTATGTGTGAACATAAGTATTTTATTCATGTTAAACCTATTGATTTGTCGTGTTTGTGTCCGTTTTATTGTGTTTACATATTTTAATGTCAGGTTTGGTCATGAAAGACATTATTTGGAGCATGTAGTGTAGTCATCACAAGTGATGAAGAGAACATGAAGTTGATGTCGAGCTTTGGATGGGCCTTGGATGCTATTTTCTGTGTTCATTATTGCTGATTTGATGTAACTAGAGTTTATGGATATGTTCGTGGCCTTGTGGCCATTTGATAATGTTTTGAGGTCGAACGAGTGTGTTTTGTAGATGCAACGACCCCCCTTGCATTGTGTAATGACCATTACAAGCTTGGAAGTCAATAAAAGAATTGCTAGCAGTGTAACGACCGTTATAGACTCTGTGGTAATTGCAGTTATGGTCATAACAATAGAAGATTTGAAGCACCCATCACGACCATTACGGGAAAGTCATGATCGTTAACAAAGGTCAAATTCTTAGAGCTTTGGTGTTTTCCTATACATACCTGTGTATTTTTTAATCCGTTAGGGAGTCATTTTGCAGCGTTCTTATGCGGCTTTCATTTTTTCAAAAACCCAAGTTCGTTTCATATATTTCTACGCTTGAAGATTGGATCTTGGTATAAAGTTATGAAACTCATCAATTTATTATTCAGCGTTGTATTGTCTCGCTATCCCTGATTCCTTTAAGATTATAGTTATGATGGTGCAAAATTTGATGATGAATACGATGATGGTTATTGTAATTAGTGAGTAGTTGCATAATAGGTATAGATTAATGAACTTCTAGCTAATATGGGTCATGAGATAAACTAGATCATCGAAATTAGATTCGTATATGATGATTGATGCATAAAATCTGACCTTAATCATTACATGTTATGAAAACAACTAGATTGATCTCCAATTGATATCATGACCTAGCTATTAATTATGCTAAGTGATTAAATTGATATCAAAATAATATTTTATGATTTAAGCTCATTGTCATGACATTATTGATTGATTGTGTGTAAATCTATATAGTATAAGCTCATTGCAATATGTTTTTATGTTTGTAATTCTATTGTTTTGATTCAATTTATTTATTTTTGATATATACAAGCTCATTATTACATTAGGAATAAATATATTAGATTAATTATATCAACTCATTGGTAATTAACAATTGAGCGAGTGTGATGTTTTATGCCCAAAGGTGTCACAATCAAATCTATGTAAGTCACAAAGCTATATGATAATCATCCATGATTGATCCTTAAAAGTTAGAACGTAATTAATCTATCTCCCTATATTTTTTAGAATACAAGAAAACACACTGATTTACTTTTTTCATAGTTTAGAATATTTAATTTAATTTTTGTTTAGTTAGTAAAAAATAATCCCCCGTAATTTATCTTTTTTCATAGAGTTGGTAGAGTTCTGTCATGATCATTACAAGCTTAATAATTGTAATGTCCCAAGATTTTTTGTCCAATACGTGCTAGACACGTGACATTTTTTTGTCCAAAGTTCTTTTGAAGCAAAGGTGACAAGATTATAGGGGTTTACATATCGGAAAGATAGGATATTAACAAGAAATGTCCAACTTATATGTCTTAAATTATATTAAAATAAAATATCTGAAAATATAAACGAAATGTTACAGAAAGTGGAATCCAATCATTACCGCTATGTAACGATCCACTCCACGATCCTTTATTACCTGAAACAAATACGTAACCATAAGCTCGAAACCAAGTAACATAAGATACACATCCATTTTAGGGGTCCGACATCCTTATTATATCATGTGTGAAAGTTAACGAGGTGTCATGTCCGACACGCTTATTATATCATGTCATGTCATACTCGTTATACCCTAAAGATTGTGTGTCTGACTTGATTTATGTGATTGTTTGATCACATACTTGCATGTTAAATAAAATAATATCCTGATATTCTTGACAATCTTGAATGTTAAAATACATGTCTAAAAGAGATGATACAACCTATAGAATATTATAGATTATAATAATATTTTCCTGAATATTTTTTTTCTTGAATATTATTTTTTTATCAAATTATTACTCCTGAAAAACAATAGAGATAAATATAAAAATACCTGACCCATATGAAATTATGTAACGTCATGATAGTTACCTGCTATACATGGAAATTAATATAATTTAACTCATGTTACATGCCTGAAATCGTGAACCACGAACGCCATGACAGCCACATGCTGTACATGGAATTAATATGTTTCTTTCTCTTTAATCCTGAATTACGAAAACCATGGTAGTCACCTTCTATACATGGATTAATATGATTAATTTCATGTTACATGTCTAAAATCCTGAATTACGAATACCATGGTAGTCACCTGCTATACATGGAATTAAATGATTAATTCTGAGGATCATGGAATTCTGAATACGAAGAAATTCCTGTAAATATCAATGACTCGAAGAGTTACGGTTACATGACTAGCTAGAAAGGGTGTAATAAACCTTTCTCGTGCATGCAGCGGTATCAAGTGATGGCCATGTTTGATTAAAATTAACCGTCTTAGGTCAACTACAGAGATCATTAAGCTTGTTTAATTGTTTCTAGTAAGATCATACTAGGTAACATATTAAATTCATGTGGTAACTTTTCCCATGCCATCAACCTATAAAAGTCACGAAAATCAACACCACATGACATAAAATGCACGAAAAGCCATAAAATCTTTAATAAAAGTTAAGGGTACTGAAAGAAGGATAAACCTGATCAACATGAATTATTATTATGTATATATGTATTTATATATTCCTGTTTTACATATGATTACTCGGTATGGTTTGTATTGCATCCTGTTTGTTCATGGGAAATAAGCATGTCGGACCCCTGAAATGGACTTGTATCCTATGTTACTGGGGTTTCGAGCTCATGGTTATGTGTTTGTTTCTAATAATAAAGGATCATGGACTGGATCGTTACATAACGATGATGATTGGAGTCAGCTTTCTACAAGATTTCATTTATATTTTTGGACATTTGAATTTCATGTAATTTAAGACGTGTTAGTTGGATAGTTCTTGTTAGTATCCTATGTTTCTGATACTTAAACCCCCTGTAATTTTGTCGCCTTGTTTCAAAGGGACTTTGGAGCGGTGGTAATGCCACGTGTCTGGCATTATGTAATGGTGTCAGAGCGTAGGTTTAAGAAAAAAGAACATGGGATGTGATAGGAATGTGCAATCCCTCTATTTGTATAGAAATTGATGTAATAAAACTAAGATGTATTAGTCATAATATAGTTAGTGTGTGTAAGGTTCAGATTTCAACCTAGAGGGGGATGAATAGGTTGTATCAAAAATTTATTCAAAATTTTTATGCAAAATAGTAGTTCTTTGCAGACCACTATTCTATGAAGACTACTTAGGTAGTCTGCATATGACAGTTGGTAATCTGCTGTAGAGATTTATAACTCTTTGAGTTTATCTCTGTTTCGCTGTGATGATTTGTTAGTAGCAATTCTAAACATAAATGCAGTGAAGGCAATAAATAGACACAATATTTATACTGGTTCAGACACTTGATATCAAATGATAATCGAGAGGTTAGTCCAATCTTCCCTTGGTGAAGAGTGTAGTCAAGCCAAAAGGTGAGTATCACTATCTTCTTGTTTGAGCTTACAAGAAACTTTTTTTTACAAGTTGTCTAACTTGTACAAAAGATAAATAACCTAAATACTTTGCATAGATCCATGCTCTTGACTCTGCTGCGAGATTTGTTCTTCTGCAGACTAGTGACATCCTCAACTGTATCTTCACGATTTAGCTTTCTTGAGTAATCTATGAATATCTTGATTGTTTTGCTTTCTTTGCCTTTCAATCCTTATTCAAGAACCTTACTCTAATAAGCCTCACCGGACTCTTTTTAGACAATGCACTGTTCTTGAAATGACACTTTACCACTAATGTCCCCCACTATCTCGTTTCTCATGCTGGCAGTCCACTATCTTCAGAATTTGTGCCGTTTCTATTTTAACTCAAATATTCGATTGACTGACTTCAAACCTTTAACCCAACCACTAGCAACCATCCTGTGTTGCACTTAGTCTGCTGCAACAAGTTAGATAAGTTAGATAAAATGAAGTTTCTTGTAAGCTCAAACAAGAAGATAGTGATACTCACCTCTTACCTTGACTACACTGGTCCCCAAGGGAAGACTGGACTAGCTCTCGATTATCATTTGATATTTAGTGTATGAACGAGTATAAATACTGTGTCTATTACTTGCCTTTACTGCATTGATACTTAGAACTGTTAGAAACAAATCATCACAGCCAAAAAGAGATAAAACTCAAAGAGTTTGAACTCTCTGCTATAGATCACCAACTGTCTTCTGTAGGCTACCTAAGTGGTCTGCATAGAACAGTGATCTAGAAAGAATTAGTATTCCGCATCAAAAGTTTGAATAAATTTTTGAAACAACCTATTCGCCCCCTTTTCCCCTCTAGGTTGAAACTTGGACCTTATAGGATGACGTAATGGATGTTTTATTCTTTGATATTTGACTCGAGGATTTTAAGTTATGATCTCATGAAACTGACTTTAGAGTTTCTCGATTTATAATCCAATGGTTACATAAGAAATTATATATATGGTTACCTCCGTAGGAAGGAGTAGACCCCCGATATTTGAGAAATATTTTAGACGAGTTGGCGGATGAGGATTGGTTGCCTATGCACTATTTCCTATAGATAAGGTAGTGATAAGTAGAAGTTGTTCCATTTCTTGAACATTGATTGCTTGAGTGATAACTAGTTTCTGACATGTTCCATCCCCGAGCCTGATATGGTAATTATTCCTGAGCCTTACATGAATTAAAGAAAAATAATATATTTGAAAATTAAAATTCAAGCCTGAAATGAATGATATTAAACCTAAAAGGAGGTATGCTTGACATTGATAAATATATTATTTCAGTCACAAAAATGTGCGCCAAAATGCTTTTGGCGTGATTCAAAATCAGAATGCTCCGCCTGTAGAAGACGGAGAAGAAGTTGAACAACAATGCTCTCACACTGAGTTAATAGGGATAGCAAATGTGTCCGACAATGCACAACCTGCATTGGATAATGCACCTGCTATGGACTTTCCTTTGGTAAGCGCTATCCAAGCCCTGGTAGGGGAGCTAGCAAAGAGAGCTCGAAGGAAAACTCAGTCCTCATTACATAAGACCATTTGAAATTCTTGAAAGGATTGGTGAAGTTGTCTATAGGTTGACATTGCTAGTAGGGTTAGCTGGCATTCATAATATTTTTCATGTTTCCATGTTGAGAAAATAAGTACCGACCCTAACCATGTAATTTAGCATGAACTAGTAAAACTCAATGAGGACCAATGTTATGAAGATGGGCCAGAGGAGATAGTAAATCACATGATATAAATGCTCAAATGAAGAGAAGTGCCTTTGGTCAAGGTATGATGGACTAACCATACCACACGAGAAGCAACTTGGGAGCGGGAAGAGAAGCAACTTGGGAGCGGGAAGACAATATGAGGAAACGATACCCTTATTTATTCCCAAATAAGTTCATGACCTTATACTAATCAAATTTCAAGGACGAAACTTCTTGAAAGGAGGGAGAGATATAATATTCATTAATTTTTTAATATCTTTGTATGCTATTTCGGGATATCTTTGAGATGATTTGATTGAGTGAAAATCCCATAAATATCTCAATTACTTCCGTAAATATATCAACAACTCGCCTATATAAACTAGTCTTAATCCAAGTAATTTTACATCGAACTCAAGCATCCAAGTTGAGAGCAGACAGAGGGAAAAAAGGTAACTTTATCTCCTTTTTCTTGTCTTCGAATAGATAATTGGTAACCCCGTCAACCCATAACCACCACTGTCCTATCGGATTCCGGATACCTCGATGAAGTAACCTGTTCCTGTCTATTTCGGCCATCGAAGATGTCAGAAACCATCGGCCTCGAGTTCTCTTGATCTACAACGAAGGAAATCACGGCCATCCACATGCCAAATTCGGCCATACCCTGCCATACCGCCACTAGTTGAAGCAGCCTCGTCTACGGACGACCTTTCCCAGCCTTCCTCGACCTTCTCTGTCCCTTTCCCGATTAGATCAGCACGTCCCCAGAGCTCGTCGTACACTGCCCCAAGCCAAGGCGAGCCAAAATCGACCACCAGCAACCACAACGCATCGCGCCGTCGTCAACCACCGTACACGATGTTACCGTCAACCACTGTACATCGCGCCGCCATCAACCATCGTGGATCTCCTCTTACAAACGAAGACAACCTCAGATCCAGCCTTGTCGGAGCAACCCAGACGCTGCCTCGCCCCTCCTATTATCCCCGACGTCGCCCTAGCCTCCGTCGTCATCGTCAGCACTTGGAAGGAGCTCCATCGTTGTCGTCAGCGTAACCTCCATCGCATGGATCACCCAAACCACCGATGGCCCAGATCAGGCCGTCGCCCATGTCCTTCACTGCCTCTGCTCGAGCCGCCCAAGCAGGTCCTGTTGTCCGTAATGAAGAAGAAAAAAACAAAAGGGGATTTATCCCCTGTGAACAAACATTAGGATTGTGTACACTTATGTACATAATATATTATTTTTAACAATTAAATGTGTTATGAGGGTATTGATATTATTAATTTTTATTGTAGGAAAGGACGTTACGAGGGAGAAGGATTAAGCTTGAAATTATTTAAGGGATTTTATAAAAATGACAAGGTAACACACATCGTTACACTAAATTTTGTGTGTGCATGACTTGATTTATGTGATTGTTTGATCACATACTTGCATTATAAAGAAAAAAATAAAATTCTGATATTCTTGACTCTCTTGAATGTTAAATTGCATGTTTAAAAGAGTAACGATGTAACCTACAGAATATTATAGATTATAATAAAGATGGCTGAATACTGTTTGTTCTTGATGTGTGATATCCTGAGCTCATTGAATATTATTTTTATAACAAACTATTAATCTTGAAAGCACGTTATATGAATTTATGAAACACCATGATAGTCACATGCTATACATGGATTAATATGATTGATTCCATCTTACATGCTTGAAGTTCAGAACTACAAACACTATGCTAGTCATCTGCAATACATGGATTAATATGATTATTTTATGTTAAATGCTTGAAATCCTGAATTACGAACACCATGGTAGTCATCTGCTATTCATTGATTAATATAATTAATTTCATGTTACATGCCTGAAATTCTGAATTACGAACACCATGATAGTCACATGCTATACATGGATTAATATGATTGATTCCATCTTACATGCCTGAAATCCTGAATTACAAACACCATGGTAGTCATCAGTTAACATGAATTAAGATGATTAATTTCGTGTTACATGTCTGAAATCTTAAATTACGAATACCATGGTAGTCACCTGATATACATGTAATTAATATGGTTAATTTTATGTTTCATGCGTGAGAATCCTGGAATTCTAAATACGAAGAAATTCCTATAAATATCAATGAGTGGGAGAGTTACAATTGCATGACTAGCTAGGGAGGGTGTAATAAACCCTTTCGCATTCACGTAGCGGCATCAAGTGATGATCGTGTTTGGTTAAAATTAACCGAGCTAGGTTGACTGCAGAGACCATCAAGCTTGTTTAATTGTTCTTAATACGGTCAAATTGGATAACATATTAAATTCCTGTGATAACTCCTTCTATGTCATTTACCTGTAAAAGTCATGAAAATCAACACGACAAGACATGAAATACATAAGAGCCTTAAAAATTTTAATGAAAGTTAAGGGTATTTAAACATGGATTAACATGATCAGCTTGAATTATTATTTTGTGTATATATATATATAGAGACTATTTGGCATATGATTGCTCGGTATTGTTTGCATTGCATCTTGTTTATGCATGAGAAACACATGATAAATAAGCATGTCGGACCCCTGAAATGGACATTTATCCTGTGTTTTTGGGATTTCGAGCTCATGGTTACATGTTTGTTTCAGGTAATAAAGGATCGTGGAAGGGATCGTTACATAGCGATAATGATTAGATTCGTCTTTTTGTAATATTTCGCTTATTTTTCGAACATTTGATTTTCATGTAATTTAAGACGTGTAAGTTGGACATTTTCATGGGATTTCGAACAAGAAATCTTAGGGCGTTACAATAATTGCACATACCGTCTCTGTGGGTTCGATCCTTACTTTCATTATTTTAGTAGAATAAGTTTTGCACGGAATTGAGATTTTATTAAACTCAAAGACAAAGGGCATTACATATGAGTTTATAGCATTACTTTCACCAAATACAGATCAAGCCATTACATTTAAAATACAAGGTCAATATCCGAAGTCCAATTTCCTCACGTCTTCGAACTAGCTCTTATACTTCAGCAACTTCCAGCACAATTACTGTGGCAGCAACCCCTTCCTTACGAAAGAGTCTCTAGTTCCTCTCAGCCTTGATCTCATAACAAAGCATAGCAACTGTTCTTTGCAGCTTCGACAACTCGGATTTCGCCCTAGTGACCTTTACGCACCAAGTTAGCCAGTCATCCCAAAGAGTCACATGAGGAGGAGACAGTTTTAATTGCCTCTAGAAGACCATAAAGACCTCTATTGTACAAGGACAATGACGGAATATATGAGATCTGTTCTCCTCATCCAACTTACATAACTCACATAAGGAATCCGAGATGGTCATAAACTTCCTTACTCTCAACATTGTACGAAGATGATGCCAATTAACTTTAATCTAACTTGCTTATTTAATTCAAACGAGAATGAGTCAAACAAAACAAGTTAACTCACATAGAAGATATCGTCACCTTAGATTTCATACAACCCAAAGAAAGCTTTTTATAATGTACTAGATATAAATTATGTTACCTTTAAGAACTTAGAGTTAAAATACTTTGACTCCAGTTATTAGTAGCTACTATACTCAACCAAGGTAAGAATTGATCAAGTTAGTAGTTGTAAAGATCTACGTCTCTATATAGCTGGCCAAACTACATAGATCACAAGCATATGAATAAAATCCGCATAAGTTCACATCAACATCTAATATCAGCAACTACGAAATTACGCACAATTCACATCTATAAATCAAGAATCACATAGATTCATCACATAATTAAGATCTAGTCGAAAATCATGAAAGTAATACCTAAACATCAACTTAAAAGAAGAACAATCTATATTCATGAAGAGATATTAGCTCAGAAAAGTTTTCTCTATATTGATAATCATGAACAATCTATTCTGCCCGTGACATTGAAAATTATGACCGTTTCTTCACTTTTTCATATCGTTTTACTCCAGTTTGCATCCAAACGCAATAAACACTTCATAATAATGATGCCAATATGCAATAAAAACACGAAACAGAGCAATACCAAGGTCCAAAACACAAAAATATACTCAAATGACACAAATAACAATAAAAAAAACCTAACACAAAGGAATTACATAAGAAAAACATGACTATTGGCATAGCTATCAACATGATATTTGCATCTCGGAGTTGTCTTCCTGTTCACTGCCCCTCCTTTCAGTATCAAACTCTTCCTGCAGCTTCTACCTTTGTAGGGGGAATAATAATCTCATAATTTGCACTTTCCATCTCAATGGAGAATTTCTCCCTTTTCTGGTTCCTATCTCTCAGCCATCAACACATCCTTTTACAACTTCATCACATCAGCATATTCTCTTCCCCACCAACATCATCTTGATCTTTCCCTTTTCTCTCAACTTTCCCTTCATTGCTTTCCCAAGTCAAGAATCTAAGCTTTTCAGGATGCTCAACTTTGTTCTTTGCTCTTCTCCACCACCCTTTTATCTCAACTCCCATTGTCCTCTTGTCTTCCTTTTCAATTTTACACAACGTTTTGTCATTCCTTTCCCTTTCTTCTTCGGCATTCTCATTTTACACGCTTCAAAAGCTTTTACTCGGTTCGTGGACATCGAGGCGAAATCTGTACATACACGAATAGATTCATGGCAGCTTCTTCGGATCTCAACTTCGTTGCTCAGCATTGCGTTCACGGTATACTTCCGAGTACTCTACTTGTCGGTTGTCAAAAGGTGGTTTTTGTTTTTGGTTTCTGCATTGACTGTAAATGCTGGAGCCAAACTCCGAGAGATATTATATATACATGAGCTGCATACCTACACTCTGCTGGGGAGAGGATCTTGAATTACATATGGTATAGTTATTGGTTAGTCTTTAAAAAATCCGATGTGGATTTCTCTATTCCACTTTTCTGATGGATTACGGGTTCGCTGATTATTGAATAGGTGATCATGGGTTTGATAAGTTATTATTTTCTGTTTGGTTTGAAATGTTTGTCATATATGATTTATGTGAATGGTAAACTGTCTTGTGCTTATTTTATATACCTTTGTTTCGTTCTTCATCCACAGAGAGAAAGAAGAGCTTCATGAAATGGCTAACTAAACTCTTTCAGAGTGGATCCTGTCATGAGCTAGGGAGCCAGCATCGGCATCCGTCGTTTCTCGAGGATGAAAGCACGGATTACCCTGCATCATCTAGATCATTGGTGATGCTCTCTTGCTCGTTATATGTTGTGTTGATTGAAGAGTTGTGTTATCTAGCTTACTTTTCAGTATTGGGCGCATTGAACATATGAAACATGATAATTTCATCCGGCAATTTTTCGCTCAAAGATATGTATACTCTGACAAGTATTTTATGGCTAGACTTGCTCTTTATATGCTTTACTTGGTCTCTGAAAAAGAATTTATCCTTCTCTTCAACTTTCATGGATACTTTCTAACTATGTTAGTGGGATGACCCACATAGCACGTGAAAATGTACGTCAATTAATGATCCTTTGCTATGCGAAGGTGGCATGTGTTTTGCAAAATCATCTCTTGGAGAAGGATCACTTAACTAGCTCCAGGTAGAATATTACCTGTAAATTAGATCGAGGCCTTTGGAAAATATAAGGAAAGCTATGTCTACTGTATACTTGTTCTGAAAACTGAAATGTTTCGAAATTATACCAGAAGGAGGGGGGAATTTATTTAGAAAAGAATATAAAGAAATAGTGAAGAAGCTAAAACATACTGTCAGGAGTGTAGAAAGGATGTTGTCGATTTTCTTTATCATTGCTCTAGGAACTTGAACAATTTTGTTCCATTCAAGAGTGCTGGAATAGACGGATTCTCTCAGGATTTGATATAAATAATATTAAAAAAATAATTAAGATAAATGATAAAAAATAAAATTGACATCATTATACAGAGATTTACGTGATTCACCTTCCTCCTGAGATTACGTCCATTGATAATTGACAAATATTTTCACTATCCAGGTGAACTTTCGTCACAAGAATGTCACTCACACCTCACATCTATCCAAAAACAATAATATGATATTTAGGACAACCCCTAAATATTATTACAACAGGGTAACCTTTTTGTGAGAAGATAACACAAACACAAACTCGTGTTCCTCAATCACGATTGTAAATTTATAGGGATAAGAAGAATTGTCCCGAATTTATTTCGTCCCAAGACAAATACTGCCATTTTCATTACTTTTTATGGGAACATCTCAAAACAACCAGCATCAACAATAAATTTCTCAACTTTTCTCACCACCTTGTGAGTCCCATCTCCTGTTTCTATTTCTTTTTAAAACAAAAAAGAACTAACAATTCTCCTCCTTGATTTTTTAAAAACAATCCTTTGTCGATTGTTTCAAACGAAGCATCATCTTTGCCTAAGACATGGAGGTATTTAACAGTCTTCATCTGTCTCCATCAGAACCGTCATGTTGTTGTCTTCAAAACGAACCTTCCTTGTGGCTCCACTTGATTTGTGTCCTTGACTGGGTAACTGTTTCCTTATTCATGCTCTCGTCTTCATATTGTCGATCACCGTGTATCCTTAGAACTTAAAGAAGTTACCGTCGAGACATCATTTCACAAACACCCCTGATAACTTTGATCGACCATCTTGACCGCGGAACCGGAATCTCTGCGAATCCCACCTTGATTTCTTTATCAAGTGTTTCCGTAATCCTAGAACATGTTTGACATTTTTCAAAGGTCTAACGATTCTATCATGCATCTTCAGGTATACAAAACCAATTTCCTTCATTTTAGAGGTTGAATTGTTCCCCATCATAATCGTCCCGCCGTTACAATCATAGGATAAGAACCATGATCTATGCGGATACATGTGATATGTCCCGTTGCTGTCAAAGAACTAGCTTTCCTGGGATTCAGAACCTCCACTGGCTACGAGCACCTCATTGTGTGCAACTCCAATCTCTTAGTCATTATCACCCTCGCGTATGTTGCTTGTGGAACTAGAATCGTTGGCTTTACGAAAAAGACAGTTCCTTTTTAAATGCCCATTTCTTCCACACCATCAACATTCGTGTTCATCACTCTGACTTTTCGAACGACCCCTCGATGATGAATTTTCCTTCGACCGTCCACGAGAGAGAACCACCTCACAACTAGAATCTTCTCCGCTTTCTTCTCCTTTCCGAGCAAGGCCTTATACTGGTCAAGTTGCACCAACAAGTCATTGACCTTCACTTTCCATAACTCGAAATTATTTTTGCCATCAAACCATTACACCTCGAACTTGTCGCGCGTCACTTTCTCCATTTCACTTACCTAATAATTATTTTACCAAAATACCTTTACTCAATAGCTCTGATACCACTTTGTTGGGAATAGACAGGTCCCTCATGACTTGGTATAAGTAATGTTAGAAAAATAATTGAAACAAACAATAAAAAATAAAATTGACATCCCAAAACAGAGATTTATGTTGTTCACTTCGTTCCTGAGATTACGTCCACTGTTAACCGACAACTATTTCACTATCCATGTGAACTTTTGTTACAAAAGAATTTATCTCTCAACTCAGAAATTTTTGTGACATTTACACCTCATACCTACCTAAAAAATAATAATATAATATTTAAAATAATCCCTAAATATTATTAAAATAAGATAATCTTTTAATAAAAAAATAATTTAAATATAAATCCGTATTTATCCTAAATTTTCATCCACTGATTTTACCCGGCTCGGCTCCCTCTGCTTTGTTTCGTCTCATCCCAAAACAAATATTGCTTCCCCGCCCTTTTCATTACTTTTTCTGGGAATTTCTCAAAACGACCAACAGAAATTTCTCAACTTTTCTAACCATCTTATGGGTCCCATCTCCTTTTTCTTTTTGTTTTTAAAACCAAAGAGCACTAACAAAGAGTCAGTGCGATA
>LIEC01006075.1:0-41556 GCA_001925005.1 Drosera capensis
CGAGCGTTTCAACATGCATTTAGATGAATATGGTTTTCTATCTTTTGCTTCCCTTTTTTATACGTTGAAAATGGTTTCTTTCTGATTGTTATTCATGCAACTTTAGGCAAGCCAAGGATGTTGTGAAAAGCATTAAAAGGCGGATTGGAAGCAAGAATTCGAAGGTTCAGCTTCTTGCTTTAACGGTGAGATAATAGACAACTTTCATGTTGGGCCCTCGTCAATATTGACATAGCATTTTTTGTTTACTTTTCCAAACTAAGTATGTTCAAGGCTCTATTTTATCTAATGGAAATGGCCAAAAAATAATGACAAAATGAAAAGAAAAAGAAAAAGAAAAAAGGAAAAGGAAAAAAATAGAACAAGATGATGACTGAAAGTATGAGGGCAAATATAAGAGTTTGAGATGGATGGGGACAGAACTGAACTGAGAGGTTCATCAGCTCATTTCCCTGAGCATCCCTCCAGTTGTCCTTTCCTCCGCTTCCTGATCTTCTTACTCCTCCTCCCCCACCTTGCCCTCCTCATTTTGCGGGCTTAATGAACTTCTTGGTGGACTGTCTGCTGGCTACATGATTTCTTTTCTCTAATCTGTATTAAGTACAAATTTCTCAATGCTTTTTATGCCTATCTTCAACTGAATTTTGAGGTTTTGGCAATGTGTTACAATCATAGTAACCAAATATGAATACGGGAATAAAACAGCAATAATAAAATACGGAAAAAACCGACGAAAACGGAAAAAAATCGATAAAAAACGAAATGATAAATGCGGCATTAGAACGATAGGTCAAATAAAACAGGAAAGAAACGGAACACGGGTTTTATACGGGAATAAAACAGAAAACTAGAAAACAGAAAACTAATAAAAGTAGCAATAGTTCAACAGTGCAATAATGCAAACTCCAAAAACCAACGACAATGACAATTAGCAAACTGGTGAACTATTAAGTACTACTATATAGCGTGATAATTACTCATTGTATAGATCAAAATCATCAAAGTTAGAAGCTTCAGTTTCGTTTTCTTGCTCCGATGACGACTCATCTCCAGAATCAATTTGATTATCGCCATCTCCTCCTTCCTCTTCCTCAAATGTAGCAATGTTCTCTAACTTGATAGGATATGAATCTTTGAACTCTTTTTCAATACTCGTCCTCTTCAGGTGCAGGTTCATCCGAACAAACACCAAATCGTGTAGCTTTTTAGACTCCAACTTGTTCCACTTTTTGGTATGTGCGGCATCAAAAGCACTCCAATTTCTTTCGCATGCCGAAGCACTGCACGGTTAGCTAAGCAGTTTTATTGCCAATTTTTGTAGGCAAGGAATTTCGGCACCCCTCATGTCCCACCAAATCCCTTAGAAAGAAAACACAAAATAGAAATAAGGGATGAATTACATTATACAACATTAAAAACTATAGTAAATGAAAGTTTGAAAATAACATTATACTCGTCCTCTTGATCCCTTCCTTCGATCTATCCATAGTTTCATAAAGATAACCCATCGTAGAGCCATCACCATCCACCATTCTCTAGACTCGAACTAAGGGATCAGTAACAGAAATAATCTTTTTGCCTTCTTCCCAGAATTCAACCCCTTGAATTGTATTTGTCAATTCAATGCCATCAACGGATTTGGTTTTGTTGTTGGACCTCCACTCATGAGAAGCTACCATATTCCTCAGCGGCTGTTCTTCCTTCAAGATAGACTACAAGCATAAAAACTAGCACCTGGCCTTTTCAGTTCTCTTCCACTTGTGTGTGACTGCATCAAATCTAGAATAAACTGAAATTTGTATAAGAATTTTGCAATGAGTCGTGCACTTGCTAGTATAGGCTTCACAAGTGGAAGCTCATCAATTTCCTCCAAGATCAAATCCAAACAATGTGCCGCATAAGATGTCTTGAAGATGTGAGGATATCTCTCCTCTATAATGAGTCCAGCAGTCTTGTAATTTGAAGCATTATCGAAAACAAACTGCATCACATTTTCTGCTTCAATCTCCTTTATGCCCGAGGTTATGTAATTTGCAATGTAGAAGGCATCTTTTTTATTGCCCACCGTGCACTCTGACTTCAAGAAAACTGTCCCCTTGGGACTTGATGCTAACAAATTGATGTGCGGTCTCTTTCTACCATTGGTCCATGAATCTGACATAATGGTGCAACCAGATAAAGCCCAGGACTTCTTCACCTCTTCGACATACAATGTTGTCTCTCCCTTCAAAGACTGAAGTAACTTCGTTCGCAGTGTCTCACTGCAAGGTGGATTATAGCCTAGACCATGAGTTGAGATCACCTCACACACTCATGAAATTCTGGTGATCTCAACACATTGAAAGAAATGTTATTCGAAACTATAAACTTTGCAATTGGTAGATCTGCCACCTCCTTTTCCTTCTTCTTCATCAACGTTTGAATTTTCACATGTCCCATAGATCCAGGTCCGGAACCCACAAAAGGTTTAAAGATATACCTCGAGATGGCTGTGAAGCTGAAACAATGGATAAGCTCCCAATACCACTATGCTCACCAGACGATAGCTTTGGCTTCTTACACCCTTCCTCAAGTTGTAGTACCACGTCTTGCGCTTGTTGCCAAACAGTTTCTGGCAATGCTGGACATGGTCTCACATCTCTTTGTGTCACTTTTGCAAGATGATATTTTATTCTTGTTATAGTCCCTCCAATTGTTTGGTCGCAAAATTAGCACTGATTAGTTTTAGCTTCGTCTTTCAGATATTCTCAAAATTTATCCTTTTCTCTAGGAATCTTGCAAGCTCTGTCCAATAAAAATCAAAATCAACATCAAAGTTCTGGTATTAAAATAAATTAATATCAAATGGCAGTCCAGTACTTCAATTAATGACGAAACAGAACAAAATTACAGTGTGTGCAGACATGATTAACACCTCAAAAACAATATCAAAATTAAATATCAAAAGAAATATCAAAATCAAACTTATAGACCTTCTAATCAAAAACAATATCGAAATCAAGAGCTCTTTAACATCATCGGATGTTCCATCTTCAAATCCATAGGTAAATCGGCAACATGAAATCCAAATTGTAAACATGTATCTCAATAGTTAATTTCGGAACATAAGAATTAGTACTCCATGTCTTATTACCAGGTCTCCAACTTGAAGTCATCTATCTCATGAATTTTCCCGTCAAAGAAAAAGTTCACGCAATAGATAGCAAGTTCCCCTCACACAACATAACAAAATCAAAACTTTAACAAGCAATCCAACAATACCCCAATCTCAGTATTCACTTCAGATAGTTCCAGAATGTAAAATAGAGGGACAAAGAAAGAAAAAAGAGAAAGAGAGAGAGAAAAAGAAAAAGAAAAAAAGGAGACAATGTTTACCGTGTAAGTAGTCGAAAGAGGGTCAAAGTAGTCAGAGCTGTTGTCGGCATCGGAGAAGTTGGTAGGAGTTGATGTAGACTGTCGTTGTTTGGTCCGCCTCCGTTTGGAGGAAGAGGTCGAAGGAAAATAGAAAGTGATTTGGGTTTTTTGAAACCCTAGTTTTTTTTTCAATTATTTTGGATTTTAAAAAAAATTGGTTTCTTATACGTATTTTACGAAAATTACCGTTTTGTTTTTGGAAAATCCCGATTTAGACGCGTATAATTCGTGTTTCTAGCAAAAAAAAACACGGGTACATGAAGGTGACCAAAAAAGACGTGCTTTTTTCGTAAAAAAAAAAATGCGATTTAAACGCGATTTTGGTTGCATTGGTTACAATAACTTTCGATATATGTTGGCATGCTTCTCCAAGGTCTAAGCTGATCAGAACTCACTGAGATACAGTATGCATGCGGTGGAGCCTTGAGAGTACTGGAAACCATGAGAACCGAGATGGTGAAAATATTAGATTAAGTACCCTGTTAAGGCCTCACACTCTCACAGTTCCTGTTATTTTCACGGAGAAGTTTGTCCGGATATGCTCAGTCATGACAAAATTTCCCTAATTGTTGATTGTGCTATGATTTCATATATGTTCAGTGGCTGCCCATTTGTGGTAAGGGCTCCTTTTCACTATAATTAAATTCTTGTTATCCTGCAATGAGGAGTTTAAACTTGGAATCAGTCAATCATGGTCGTGCACAGCTAGGAATTGCAGGAGGGAAGGCACAATACTCTGAAAATTGGGAGAATCACGATATCTCCATTTCATATTTGTCCACAAGTCAGGCCTTTCTTCTTGAGCCGTATAAGATGAAATTTTCATATAGTTAAGGGGTAGTTTTCTTATATATCTTCTTATATTTTATTTTTATATGATCTCTTTACTTCATATCACAATGCTAGTTAGCGAGACAAACATATTTTTTTAATGCACCAATTACCATGCCCTTTAAGGCTATTTTTGTTAATGTTGCCCTTGCTTATATTACTCTTGGCACATTGCAATGGGCTTAGATATGTCTATCTCTACTTCTAGAAGAATTGTCTTCTATCATGGATTGCAGTTGCCTAAATTGGTTTTCTTGCTGTGAAACATCCAGCTGTTGGAAACAATCATAAAGAATTGCGGGGATATTGTGCATATGCATGTAGCAGAGAAAGATGTACTTCATGAGATGGTGAAAATAGTTAAAAAGAAGGTGAGATAAATGTTTGTCTTATGAGCTTCTGCTATTTTACCAATTGCATCTGAACTTCATGCTGATGATCCCCTTGTATTAATGCAGCCTAGTTATGAGGTTAAGGAGAAGATACTGATTCTTATTGACACTTGGCAAGAGGCTTTTGGGGGCCCAAGGTCAAAGTATCCACAGTATTATGCTGCATACCAAGAATTACTAGTAAGCTAAGCTTCGATTTATTTTTTATGTTATGTACGTGCCGGCAGCAATGGCGTATGCCATTTGAATGTCAATTCTGACCATGATATATTGGTCGTTGGCTAACATGTGACAATGAGAACTTCGTTGTCATAAAGGAGTTAGGTAGACAAGCTCCACAAATTTCAACTTGACTTGTCTGCAATTTTGCATTGTTAATTCAAGACTTCAAAATTCTGTTTTCTGCATCTACCAGCATGCAGGAGCAGTATTTCCTCAGAGAACTGAAAGATCAGCTCCTGTGTTTACGCCACCACAAACACATCCTTTGCAATCTTATCCTCAAAATGTGCGAACTTCAGAAAATCGTCAGGAAGTGGCAGAAAGTTCAGTAGAGGCTGAATTTCCAGCTTTGAGGTACTATTCTCTTGGATGATTTATTGTGTCTACGATCAAAATGCATCTGGACCAAATTTTTTCTCCTGTTTGGTAGCTTGACAGAGATCCAAAATGTGCGGGGCATTGTTGATGTTCTTTCAGAAATGCTGAGTGCCATAGATGTCGAGAACAAAGAGGTAATTGCTTCTTTTACTTCTTGACATCAAGGTTTTCTTCTTGGGTTATTAGAAGGTTGAGCTTGATTCCTGTTCATCATCAATGCTTCAGTTGATCTTCTCGAATGATTCGTTTTTGCTGCATTGTCAATTTGTTATTATTTTCCGCTAGCCGTCCCCACCAAAGGATTAGTTCTTTTTGGCACTACATTTTCAAGGGAGCATCATTTGTTGTGCTCTTGTGCATATTTCCATGCTCTCATACTCATGCTTGAACATATCATGAAATAGGAGATTATGCATCCCTTTCGGGCATTCTAAAAGGGAATGACAAACTATTTCCTGAGATGGTGGTGCTACTAATGTCTGCTTCAATGTCGGTTAATCTGATTATCTTGTTTTGTGTTATCTTCAGGGATTAAGACAGGAGGTAATTGTGGACTTGGTGGAACAGTGTCGTAAATACAAGCAAAGAGTTGTTCACCTTGTCAACTCTACGTCGTAATCCCCTATATGACTGCAGCTTTTTCATCTACTTTTCAATTGACGAGTATTCCTAGTGTTCATGCTCTCTATCAACTCTACTTTCCATAGATATTTGAAATGTTAGGGAGGCACTCTGAATGCCATTGTCCGCTCATGCTGCTATTTGTACTGAAAGATTACTGCTGGTACCATAGGTCCATAACATCGTCATGATCGAAGGGATTTAGTTGTTCCAAGCTGTTTTAATGTCAAATTTATCTTGCACATCTATAGAGTTCAGTAGTGCAGTGGGCATGGCATCCTTGTGGAATGTGTGAGGAATGATTATTATACTAAGTATAGTGTATATCTTATAATAATTGAGATGGTACCTTTTGATTAAGTCGATTAAGTTCAGTTCTATGTCCTTGTTTTGTTCCTCACAAAGTTGCTGGAGGTGCTCCATTAGAATACATTATTAACCACTTCGTGGGCCTTTCCTTGCTAATCATTCTTCGAAATAGTGCTTTTCGGCATGCAGAACATAGTGAATCTTCTGGATCTGAGCGCATTTGTCCAGAAATTTCTCCCTACGAGCTCAAAAAAATAGTTTTGAATGAAAGAATAGTACCTCCATCTTGAATTTCTGCGTCGTCCCCTGCATGTTAGGCTTTATCTAACTAGGTTGTTTAGTTTGGATCTTTCGGAATACATTAGACTCTTCTTGTTTCTTTTACTGGTGCTCTTCAGTTTGAGGTTCCAACTTGGTAAAATTTTCATATTTATTTTTAAGAAATCCAAGAGCAAGGAATGAGGAAAAATACCAGCAAAGGACATTTCACGATGTATCCTGATGTTCTGCTTGTCCTCGCAAACATTTTCCTTGTGCCACATAACCTGTTCATGCATCCTAGTATTCGTCGTCATGCTCAGTGTTATTATTATTTTCCTTTAGAATTTGGAGGAAGGGGGAAAAGAACTTGTTCTGTACAAGGGAAAATGACCCTGAAATTTCGTCCTAGGATACCCTCCTAATCTGTAAGCAAAATGAGTCTGTACTTGGCTGTAAAACTTGGATCCAATTAGATCGTGTGATTTCTTCTGTTCTATCTTCTTTTAGCTTCATAGCCACCAAATTTCATAACTTAGATACTCCGAAACCTATACTTACGATTCAAAATCTAATAGCATTCTCCCTGACTTTTCAGGGATGAATCACTTCTTTGTCAAGGGTTAGCTCTGAATGATGACTTGCAGCGCGTCCTTGCAAAGCATGAAGCACTTGCTTCTGGAACTGCTATTCAACAGCCTAAACCCAAGCCTGAATCTGTTCAGACACCCATAGATGCTCTTCTGGTCGATACAGGAGAAAGCAGCAAACAGGCTGATACCAGGTATTTCTCTATTATATTATTTCAATTCTAAGTTTCCTGGCATCATCATTGTGCCCCTGATTGGCAAAAGAAGCATCAATATTCAGAGTGTACCATTGTTCGTCCTGCTTTGGTTCTTGACCTTTTTCTTTTTTTTTTTGTTTAAAAGTTGTGTGCTATTTTCTTCAATATGTGCTTGTTTATTACTTTCGTGATTTGTAATCTTGTGGGTGGGCATTGAAGACATTTCAGCTCCATCTCATGGTGTTAATTGATTTCATTGAAACACACTGGAGGTCTGAAATCTGAAAGAACCTTTATTTTTACGCGTAGAGCACGTTCTGAGGATAAGTGCTTAGCTGTAAGAATAAGAAATCAGTTTCCCTTCTATTTTGGTAAAATTTGCAATCTCAATTATTAATTTTTGCAGATCCACCAACCCTGCTACCACTGCTACAACTAAACCATCAATACCACCGCCTCCAGTCACCAATGCTGGAGCTGCGAGTACTTCAAATGCCCTTGTTAAAATGGACCTTTTAAGTGGTGATCTTTTAGGTGAGGATTTCAGCTCGCCAGCTCCTCAAGACTCGTTGGCTCTGGTTCCTGTATCTGCACCACAACCATCAAATCCTGTCCCCTCTGAGCAGAATGCTTTGGCTCTCGTCGATATGTTCTCTTCTGGCAACAATGCTCCAAGTTCCTCTAATCCTCAACCTGCTTTCCATTCCAGGCAAACATACCTGGCACCTCCACAGTTCCAACAGCAGCAGCAGCATCTGCAATCACAACAGCCCTCATCTTATCAAAATGGGTTTGCCACCAGCACGGGATTCCCGTATGAGCAGACAGCATATCCACAAGCTCCTGTTCCTTCATGGAATACTCAGACTGTTCAGCAACAGCAGTCATCATCTCCAGGATATGCTGTTCATCTGCCATCTTCCCCAAGCTATGGTACTCTTCTTTTCTCATTTAATTCTTCTCCCCTATGTTCTTGGAAAAAAATTAGCATTGAAGAACTCTTAGCACGCTGTCTCAATGATTCCCCAATGTACTTGAAGAACTTATGGCACAACGATTCATTGACTTAAAAATGTGCTCGAGGATGCAAGGCTTAGAACTGAAAACTATTTAGCTGTATATAAACCCCACAATCGTTCATTTTCGACCATTCAAGCCTTACAAGATTCATAATAGAGAGTTATAAAGGGAGAAGTTCATTTTTTCTGACACAACAGTCTGCTATCGTGCGTCATGTTGTGGTCATTCACCCTCACTTCTCGATCTTTGTGTTATTTGTTACTGCTTTTGGTCAGAGCACTTTTCTCAAGTTCATCATACGGATATTTGATGGTTCTGTTCCACTGTAACACACCAGTTCATACTCTTGATGTTTGACAGGAGCTGAAAATGGTGGAGCACTGCCCCCACCACCCTGGGAATCTCAGCCTGACAACAGCCCTCAATACTCCTCCCACTATCCAGCGCAAATGCATTTGAATGCGCCACAACTTGGTCCTCAAATGGGAGGAAACGACCCTGTTGTGGGGATGTATATGCAGCCGATCACCGCCGATCAACTGTCTACGATGAATAACATGCAGGCCCATCAGATGCCCGGCGTGTATCCCCAGCATTTACCGGGACAGCAGATGATGGGTATGCCTCCACATATGATCCATTTGCAAGCTGGGCAGATGGCACAGATGCATCCCTCACAGATGTATGGGAACCAAATGGCAGGCTACGGGTACGGCTATGGCTACGGTCAACAGCAGGATACTCAGTCGCTTGAGAATAGAATGTATGGATTGTCCATGAAGAATGAGACTGTGTCATACCAGAACTCGACTTCATCACACTTGCCACCAGCGAAGCAGCAATCAAAGGCAGAGGATAAGTTTTTCGGAGATCTTGTCGATATGGCAAAGTTTAAGCCGACAAAATCTACTCCGGGCAGGACCGGAAGTGCGTGATAGTGTCGTGTTATGCCATGCCTTGTAGTAAAGGAGGAGGAAAAAACACAGACGGTTTTCCATTTACAGCTTCATGTTTGATCAGCTGTTGTTGATTTGATCGGCTTGCCTTTTGTGCTTTTGGCCATAACTTAGTTACTCATAGCATTTTGAATATGTATATACATTGTTTTCGAGATTAATGCAGTGGTGTTCGGAATTGGAATGAAAGAAATGTTATGTGGATAACTGAGTTCAGGCCTTTGGTGGCACCACAGAGTGTACTTTCTTTGTCGCGTTTGCCAACATTCATGGTATCCGGCTAAGTTTGTTGCCCTTGGTGATGTCAAACTTTTGGTATAAATCCTATGTTTGGAACTACTACCGTTGGATGGTCTTAGCACTCCCAGTTGTGTTTGGAACTATAGCGTAAGTGCCCAACGGATTGTAGCGACTAGCAATGCTCATGTATCGGGAGCAGATGCATTATTCCTGCATTTTCGTGGTGGAATTACATGAAGGTGATCAAAACTGCAGTTTTAGGTCAGGATTTTATGGCGGTCGGGTACCTACCTTGATCCTTTCTGTGTCAATGCCAAGATGGCGTTTCTTGTTACATATTGGCATCAAAAAAAAAAAATTTCATTTTCGATTGACGAATGCTGGTCTGGAGCGGTTGTCGATTCCTCTTGATACTCAAGTCGTATATGAAAACTAAACAAGCAAAGCAAGCAGGGTAATATGAACCACGACCGAGTTCACATGAAACAAAAATCAGCCTGGTTAGAAACATGATTATGTTCGAGATAAGAGTCCCACTCTGAATAATAATGAAAAAAAAAAATTAGAAACATGATTATGTTCGAGATTGAGTCACACTCTGATCTTCGATTACCGGTAAGACAACAAGGCATCCGGATGCGCTGCTTGGTGTATCCTTGTGCAAGTCCGGTGAATCGACGAGCAATTTATTTAGAAGTTCACATTTTTCCAGTTCATTGACACTCTCCTCGTAGGCACAAACACTTGGACCAGAAGGTACAATGTGATCAATCCTGCAAAATCTTCTATATCCGTTTGCCGACGTCCTTTCGCCGCCTTTTCCAAAACATTCTTGATCTTCAGTGTTGTTAGCTCCTTTTCAGCGCCTGGAGTGTTTGGAGGAGGTGGTGGGAACCTCTTGCAAGATTGAAATCATCGCATATAGTTCAATTATCCTGTCTTGTTCGTATCACATATAGTTCAATCAGCTGTTTGATGAAAGCATCACTCTTCCTTGACATAGTGTCCGTCAAGGCATTACCACGTACTGCCTTTTATCAATGTCAAGAATGAAAGACTTGGTCAGATGCTCGTTGTGCTCGTCTTTTAGATTGAGCTTCTTGATTAAACTCACAACTATACTTAAGATTGGAACGATACTGTAGCGAATTACAGCTTTCTATAAGAACAAAGGAATTTTACAATAAGGGTCAGTTTAAAGGATGATTCACAATACACAAAATAATCACAGCACGTATAGCTTTCTCACAGTACACAATCTACATGAAAGACCACAATATGTCTTCTGCATGAAACGGCCAACGTCTGATTTTTTATAACATTATGCCTTGTTGATTCACACTGCGTCTATTTTCACATAATGCAAAGTTTAAACTAACATCTCGAATTACATTACATCGACAAAACTTAGTACATATGATATTTGTAATATATGCCTTTTTTGTTTACACTATGCATAGATTCACAATACACAACGTTTTAATTAGCAGCTCGAAATCCACCGAGAAAAAACACAGTACATCTACGTCTGACATTTATAATAATACGTGAGTACATCTGATTAAAAACCCATAGTTCGTCTTATTAAAAGCCCTACTATGTATGATTTAAAAAAAAAAATTGAGGTAGGCTTAAATTGAGGCAAGTCCAATAGAAATCACAGTACGTTCAATTGAATAATCACATTCACGATAAAACTATTTTTAAGGATCATTCATAGTACGTTTGATTAAATTACCACAAGATGCCCTCTTAATCACAGACCGACTATGTTCAGTAGAATTTTGTGACATTCAACACCCAATTGAGGTTAAATATCATACAATTGAGGTTAAATATCATGAATGCTACACATTCAAATTCAAGTATTTAGCTGTGAGTCCACATCAATATAACACGTCAATCGACCGACTCCAACTCCAGGAGTATCACTTTTGATAATTGCACTTCTGATGAATATGAATTGAAGATTATTTTTTGTGGTTTTTTTTTTTGTTCCGCTGGAGTTCTTTCCCTGGGCACTAATCGCACTTTGTGATACTTTTTCGTTTGCCCTTCTTCGCTTTTGTCTTCATTTTTGCTCTTGAATTTTTTTACCTTTTGCTGCAATATGTGCTTGTATGTCTCTCTCCCTCTTCGGTTCTACATTTTTTTTTTCGCCAAACCTTGTCTTCATTCTTGAGATGAGGGTGACGAGGACTTGGTTGGGGTTGGGATGATCGGATGATGGGGATGATCGGATGCCAGTGAAATTAGAGGGGTGGAGGATGACGTGGCTGTGTGCCATTGGTGGGGATGATGTAGCTGATGGGAGTGGGGTGGACGGATGTCGGGGATGTTGATTGAAGTGGGGACTGTTTTGTTATAGAAATATAGTTGAGTTGTAGTTTTGTTACAGAAATAAATATGATATATAAATTTTTAAAAATAAAAATTATTTTTAAAAAAATTAAAATAAGATATTTTTCGTAAGGATATCTACGAGAATTCTTTTTATTTTTTTAAATATATTTAGGAATTATTTGATATTATTATTCAAAACTAAGAAAATCAAAACATGATAACAAAAATAAAAAACTCATAACGAAAAACTAAATTATTTTACAAATAAAATGATTCTTTATAGAAAAGATCTTGAATGTTATATCTTGATGAAGTGGAAAACATAAACAAAAAATCAATATTTTTAGTTTAATGTGTTTTCTTTTCTGTTTCATAATTTTATTTTGTTATCTTATGAAACGAACGAAAATAAAAAATAGTTGACATGCCTGTAACTTTTTGTTCAAATCCCTCTGTCTCCATCAAATCAAGAAATGTCAAAACCTTCACTTAACATGTTCACATGAAAAAACATCCCACATAAAATAAACGACCTTCGGGATAACCGTTTAAACAAAAAAAAAACCACTCAACACAAATTGGCATAGGGTCGAGTTTTCCACATTTCGATGCACAAATATTGGTATTGTTTGGTTTCCTTGAACCAATTAGCTTGCCACGATTTTGTCCCTCAAGTCGCAAACGAAAATGAAGCAAGGAAGGTAAAATGAACCACAGCACAAAGACTATATATGAGACAATTTTCCCAACCATTTTATTGCAACCTGCTTAAAACAAGTGAGTCGGGAATCAGTCTCACAAACTCTGGTGACATTATTGTTTTTGCACATTCGAGAATACATAGGATTACACAGGGTTTCAAATACAGGATGGTTTAAAATAACATGGCACACTATGACACAGCACTGCCGCCAGATAACTCAGAAAAATGCATCCGTTTTGCAATTAGTCTACGGAACACTCGACTTGGTCCGTCGGCCATAGGACGACATTGCTAGTGCACCAGAGTCCAGACCTGCTTAACAGGAAAAGCTTTATCATGCACATATCAAATTTCACGTATAACCATATATCATAAGAAAACTATCATGGTTTCAGTGCGTACCTTGGAGAACTAGGTAAAAATCTTGTGTCCTCTTGGTTGGGATCATAATAGAGGCCCCAAGAAAAGATTCATTTCCATTCAGACCATCTGGCGGAATTTGCAGTCTTCCTCACGCTAGATGGGCGTGATGTATCCTGAGAATCAGACCATATCCACTCCATCTGCAAGAACAATAGGAAACGATATGCGCACTTTTCATGTTCATGGCAATGCCAAGGCAATATCATCTTCTCCCAGTGTGCACCATGCACATATCATTTTCAGGACTTCCGAAAGAGTTGCCTTCTCATTATGCTTTGGACTAAGTTATCCCAAATTTTAGTATAGGGAATAAGATCCTAGACTTTCAACTCCTTATCTCAAGGAATGGGAAACACAGACAAGCACATAACAATCTGGCATATCACGTTGGCTTGTTTTCTTCTTTCACGTGTCGACTGACAAACATCTATCTAACACACAACACCCGTCCTTCCACCGAACTATGAAGTCAGGACTGGTTAGAGATGAGGTAATAACCTTAACCAAGGTATGCGAAGCCTAACAAGCACGATGCACCAGACGAAAGAGGCAGCAACAATAGCAATAAATTTTATGAATGCGAGGTTTCAACAAGTTGCCATCCTGCAAGTATTTGTCTTGAACATATTTTTATATGGAATATATATAGCTACGCAAAGTGATACATATGTGAAAATGTAGATATAGCATCAATAGTGAGACAAAGCCCTGCAACATACCTCTCCTACGATCACAGTGTCACCCTCCTTAACGCCCCTGCTGATGAGAGATCTATTTACACCACATGCCTCCAAAACATACTGGAATCTTCTTTCGGAGTCCGCATAACTGTTTAAAGACAAGAGCATGACGATTCTATCAGATTTCCTCATTCCTTAATTCAATGAAAAAATCCACAAACTGGACTGCTTTTTTGATCCTTCCAGCCACTATGTTCCAAATCCACTTCAAAGGGAAAATTACATAAAGAAATGATAAGCTGGATTCTATTATGTGCCATATGGTACCACTGTATTCGATCTTATAGGCCCCATAATTAAATTTCCTTGAGTGCTAAACCTGGAGGCTCATTGGATAACATCATATGGTAGGCTAAAAAATATTAATTCAGCAACTGCATTGTTGGAATAATCACGGCAGAATTGCATTTCTCCTGTTAGAAGAATTTGCATCATTATCAACAAGGAAAAACAAAAGGAAGAAGAAGGCAGAGACATGACAGGAGGAGCGATGACTAACAGCAAATGAACAAGGTTGACAAACTAATTTATCGTACCGCCAATTTGTCATTTGAATGAAACGTTGCAACCCAGATCCAACCACATGCCATGTGTTTTCTTTACTATCGTGAGTGATCTCGAACTCATTTATGGATACGCTTCTTTCCATCTGTATTTTGTCAGCCACATAACTCAGCTCCGGAGGATTGACCAGTCCTAAAAATTGGACATTAATATCAGTAAAACAAAATATCCAATTTATAACAGGAATCATCTCTTGGTCTACAAGGTATTTGCTGTATGTTTTTCTTCTCTCAGACCCCACTTTCAAACGAGATCCTACTGAATTAACTAATAACCCTAATGTTGTATCGACCAAAAGTAAGGAAGTAAAACTATATTTAAGAGAAGCAAAACCTGCTGAATTCATGTCACTTCCCTTCATTTCCTTGACTAGCTCATAGGCAGCACATACCAATTCATGGGTTCCCTCTTGCTTTATTGCGCTAATGCAGAAAGGTTCGATACCCCTCTCCTGCAAACTTTTCCTGAATAAATCCCATCTTTGGATTGCATCAGGAAGATCCATCTTATTATAAGCAACTAAGTAAGGCTTTTCAGCTAGTTCAGGGTTAAACAAATCTAGTTCTTGCCGGATTGCATCGAACTCATACTCAGGTTGCTCTGATGAACCATCAACAACATGAATCTAGCACACCAAAGAAGAAAATAGTACAATGTATAAGCATGCAGATCAACAACAAAGATAATACAATGGGAAACAAGTGAAAGTACCATAACTGTTTGGATTTACAATTTTCCATCAAGTATCCCTCAAGACTAACAATATTCAAGCAATATTTTAGACTTCAAAATTAGAACTTCGAGAACATAACCAGTCGCAATGGCATACCAGGACATTACACCTTTCGGTGTGCCGCAGAAACTCATGTCCTAAACCGAAGCCCCGGTGTGCACCTTCAAGCAATCCAGGCAGATCAGCCACAACCATAGTTGAATTGTAGTCAAATGAGACCACACCTAGATTAGGAAGCAGAGTGGTGAAAGGGTAGTTTGCTATTGTCGGTCGAGCAGCGCTTATAACACTGAGAAGTGTGCTTTTCCCAGCATTTGGAGCACCAATGATTCCAACATCAGCAACAAGCTTTAGCTCTAACTCCAACCACCTGATGCAAATTATTGACAATAACTTCATCCAAATTTCAAACACAAACAGTACTTGAACTTTTCTCTTATTAAACCTTTCCACAGTCTCGTATAAAAGGAAACAAGTATGCACTCAGAAAAATTCAAAAATAGAACGTTCTTCAACATTCTCAAGACATCTTGACACAAAATACATGGAAGAGAGACATAGAAATCAGGGATGCATCATTCATCCCCTAGCAACATATCCAAGATGCATCATAACAATGAAACCCAATGCATCAAATTCCTCAATAAAAAACATTGGCCGTCTTCAAGCTTGAAAAACAAAAGCAAGTAAATAAATAGAATAACAACCCAGATATTCCCATCATGGACGGGTCTGGGGATGACGAGATGCGCATGCAACTTACATCTCAGGACCCTCTTCACCATTCTCGGCGATCTTAGGCACCTTATTAGTCCCCGACTTAAAGGATCTGTTCCCTCTCCCACCTCTCCCACCCCTCAACAACAAGGCTCTCTGTCCCGGCCACAACAACTCCAACAACACATTCCCCGGAACCCCGTCCTCCCCAACCTCCCTTATAATCGTCCCTGGTGCCACCTTCACCACCACATCCTCCCCATTACACCCGTCCTGATCGCTCCCTTGCCCATGCCTGCCCCTCCCCGCCCTGAAATGTATATTCTTCCTAAATGGCAACAACGAATTCATCGACCCTTCCACCTCCACATAGACATTTCCCCCTCTACCGCCATCCCCGCCTGACGGACCCCCGAAAGGAACAAACTTCTCCCTCCTAAACGCCACCACGCCGCTTCCTCCATCACCTGCCTTCACATATATCTTGGCTCGATCAAAACATCGCATTATCGCTGGAACCCCTTTCTCCTTCTCCTCCTCATTCTCATCTTCTTCCCTCAAAAACCCAGAATCCAATTCACTCTCATCCTCATCGTCACTATCCATTTCCCCATCATAAACCTCCCATTCGCCAAAATTTCTCAACTCTGTAAACTCCATTTGCCCATTTCGAACGTCATCAAAATCAGATTCAGACTCGATCTCGGGGAGGGCGAGGGCGGAATCCGTGATTCTGATTGTGGGTTGTGGTTGTTCTTCTTCTTGGTCTCTAATAGGGAGGCGAGTGTAAGTGGTGGGTTCAAGGAAGGTTGATGAGGAAGGGAGTGTGGTGGTGGATATGGGTTTTGGTTTTGGTTTGGGTTTGGGTTTGAATTGGCGTTTTTTGTTTGGAGGTTTGCGCTGAGGGTGGGGTGGTGTTTGGGGTTTTGTGGTGGTGATGCGGGCGAATATTGCTGGCGGGGATGGGGTGAAGATGGACATCGGAGGAGCCATTACTTTGCTCTGTTTGGCTCGTAGGAGAGTGAGGGAATATCAAAGAGTCTATGTGAATTTTACGACCAAGTCTGATCAAGTCCTGAGGATATAATTCTGCTTTTGAGAAAGTTTTCATGATAAATTTATTTTTATAAAATTTTAATTCTTACGGAATATCATCACTCAATATCCCCCCTCTCCTCTAACCCTCTTTCCTTGTGACTTCTTCTCCTCCTCAATGCCCAATCTTTGCCACCCTAAGCTCAGTCGTCGCCCTTAACCATCTTCCGTCGTCTAGGGTTTCCCCTCCGCATTGAGCCTAGGTTTTTCACGAAAGCACTTATTTGACGTTTAAATTTTTCTCATCAACGTCAGTGAAGAAATCGTTTTCTCAAGAGACGATTTCTTAACAACAAAAATAATTAACTAGGGGGCGATTTCTCCTCAATAAATGAAACTGAATTTGTATTTTGAAATTTTTTTTTTATGAAAATTAACACAGAACTTAAATACCAACAGAAAAAATTTACAACTTGATTAAGAAATATAATACAAGGTGAATGCAAGAAAAACTTTTCAAGTTATTTATGATTTGGTTGGTTAGAAATCGTCTCCTCAGGAAACGATTTTTAAAAAAAACAATAAATTCGTTTTCTGAAGAAGCTATTTTTTCTCGGACGTTATGAGAAAAAAATGAACATCAAAAGACAATGACGGGTTTCCACCCTAACATTTCCGCTGCTCCCTCTTATCACGACTCCTCCACCCTTCTCCACTTCCATCACAATGTGGTTTTTATTTTTGTAATAATCCGTATTTTCAAATTAAACAAAAAAAAATGGAGAATTTACCTAAAACTACGAAGAGATGAAAACAATACCAAAAGAACACAAACGAAATCATAATTTCAAAAACATATAATTGAGGCCCAAAACCCATATGCACGATTTCAACCTGCCAAAACCCACGACGCTTTCTATTCCGCCTCATCATCTCCTACGACGTTTTGCAAATTCATTCTACCTACCAATTTCAACTTGCCAATTTCGACCTCCTAATCTCTCTGAACAATTTCACAAAACAATTACGACCTCATAATCCATGAATTCAATTTCAATTTGGTGTGAGGCGCTCTGCAAATTTGCGACGAGAACAATTTCAAAAGGTATGATTTTAACTATCAATTTGATGATTTGATGAATAGCTTGCCAAGCACGCTCTGATTCATGATTTTATGAATACAAATCCGTGGAATAGAGTTTTGTTCGAATCATTTTCTCATAGAGTTTTGACTCGATGCAATGCATTCAACAAATTAATGTTTTTTGGATTCCAAAAGATATGATTATAATAAGAATAAAATTGCAACCCTAAAAACATGAGGAGAATGTCAATTCTTGTATGGTTGTGATATATTATTATTTGTTAAGGTTTGAAATATAAATTCACAAGGTTTAATAATTAACAGGCGCTCTGTTTAATTTTAAATAGGGGCTCTGTGTAATTTCAAATGGCACTCTGAAATTTCAAAAGACGCTCTCTTTTAAAATAAACAGACGCTCTATTATATTACTTTTGAAAATTATAGATGCACATTTTTTATAAACTTGAGTAATTTAGGAACAATGGTGAAAATTATAGATGCACACTTTTTATAAACAAATGTGGAATAGGAACAATGACAGGACAATACATGAGTAATTTAGGTGCGTTGGTGAAAATTTTGGCATGTCCAAAAGAGAGAATGACAGTTACGGATCAACACAGATTGTATTTCATAAAGACTCCTTTTTTCAATCTCATAAAGGTGATTCTCGATAAAAGATTGACGATTGTGAATTCAAGGAAAAGTGACCTTTGCATACATCAAATTGTGGCAGGTTACAACAGAACAGAGAGATCTTTGACCTTAGGCGACCATATATTTACTATTGAGGAAATTGACATGAAACTGATTTTTGGAATAGTTGATGACAGTACTGACATAGATTAGGGCGGGTTGATGGAAACAATCAATGACCTTTGCATACATCAAATTGTGGCAGCTTACAACATAATAGATAGATTCTTCACCTTTGACAACTATATATTCACTATTGAGGAAATGGACATGAAACTGATTTTTGAAATAGTTGATGACAATATTGACATGGATTAGGGCGGGCTGATAGAAACAATCAATGGCTCTGAATTCCTAGACATACGTTTTAAAGATTGAAAAATGGGAAGTAGAGCACAAAGGGAATTGACAACAAAGAAAATAAAAAATGCATTGATTGAAATTTCACATAAAAAAGAAATGTTACATTACGAGGACACAACACGACTCTTGGTGCTCTATATGTTGAGCACATTGTTCGTGAGCACGTCAAAGACTTCATTGAATTGGAGCTATTGCAATTTTGTGGCCGACATGGATAAAATACGTAATTACAAGTGGATGTCACACTTTTTGCAAAACTTGATTGGCTTATTAGATGATAACTGCTCTATTCCAGAAAAAGTGACACGATGTGCAATGCTAATTCCTCTAAGTATTTCAGACAATACAAACTTATTTTTTGCAGCCATTCTTTCGGGCGCTCTGTGTTTCAAATAGGCGCTCTGTATTGTAGATTGACATATAATCAATTAAATAATGATGCTTAATTATTTTAATTATGAGTACTGGTATCTGAAAATGACTCAATTAAATACAAGGTCTATATTTAAAACACAGGCGTTCTGGCGCTCGATGTTTTAAATAGGCGCTCTGTCTTATAGATTGACATATAATCAATTAAATAATGATTGTTAATTGTTTTAATTGTCAGTACTGGTTTCTAGAAAGGACTAAAGTCGTAGAACAATCACATGTTTATAAAGGTTGCAGCATACCAAGATGTGCCAGGTGGAATCTTAGAGATATGCCAAAAGACATCGATGCCTCCGTAAAAAAAATTGATGTGAAGAAGGAAAATAAAATACTTAAATAGTTTTATTTGTTATAAATGTTTGAAACAATAAAATTAAATAATATGGTTTTAAAATTTTTCAGATAATTTTATATGACATGCCGTCAGATGACGATGATTCCCGTAATGGAACACCAACACAAGGGTCCGATATGGTTGATTTTGAATTCAGAGCAAGAAGCTGCCATTCACATTCAACTTATGCAACAAAGAACGACGAAGAAATACAACAAAAAGATGAAGAAACTACCTTTGATGATGTGTTGATAAACCACATCAAGTCAGGAAAAATGGAACTGCTAAAGAAAAAACTCACAAAGGCAAAAGCAGAAAATCTCGCTCTAACTCATGTTGACGTTTTTGTTGGGATATTGAATATGTGTATAGTGAATCTGCCGGCTTGTCATGTTACATTAAATGAATATGTCCTCTTAAAAATCTTACTATGCTAAAATATTTAAAAATCATGATAGGATAGAGCCCAAGTAACGACGGTATAACTACATGTATTTTAATTATTAAGAATATTTTAAATGAAAATACATACACATATAATTTAATGGGATATTTTATAAAATGGATTTGACTTGTTTTATCCGTATTTGATAAATAAATTAATAGTGTCATTTATGTCTAAAACTGTCATGGGTTTTGACTATGTGTGAAATATGTGAGATGCATGATAGAATTATTCCCTGACGAATTCAATGTACGAAAAATACTCAAGTCACTACAAGCCATCTAAATATACTTGAACTAATCATAAATTAAAAGCGAATAATTAAATTACTCAATGATAATCAATTGTTATACATGATAATCCCTGTTAATTCTTGTATCTGATCAATTACAAACCTTAAAATCCTAAAATGAACCAAAATGTTAAAAAGATATTTAATCCGGATAATCTTGGGATTAGGACAATCATGTTTTCTAAACTAGCTAGGGAGAAATGACTCATTTCGGAGTGGTTCATTCCCTTTGCATGCACACGACAGTGGCGATGAGTCGGTCTATTTTCTTGGACATAACCCATCCTGGGGTACTGCAGGGCCACCTGTTAAGTCTTAGTATGGTCTAACTAACCTACTTTAGGTTTTTTGTTTCCTGAAGCTGTTCTCATATCCATTCCTAATGAAACATGAAATTAATATTAGCACACAAAAGAGTTGAAACAATACATATATCCTGTAAAAGATCATGTAATACTTGAAATAATAACAAGTATCGTTTTATCAAAATCCTGAATAATATAAAATTCCTGATACCTGTGCATGAATCCTAAAATTATGAAAATCGTGATATACGAGTGCATGAAACCTGAGTTATTGCCTGATATACTACTGCCCGTCGTATTATATATTACCTATTACATAGGGTCAAACACGTATATAATAAGACGTGTTAGTCCCTTACATATATCCTTTGTTACTGAGCTCCAAAGCTCACGATTACATATTCGGTTACAGGTTGAAGAACAAGCTGGGTGGAGTCGTTTAAGCAAGGGAATAAGCGTCTTGCTAGGACAACATCATCTTGGGGTTCTATTGTAATAATTTAGTTGTTAAGACTTGACTGAGATGTATTCGCGACAATGTAATGTTTATCTTTCTTTGGGATCTTCAGATTATTGTATCATGCGATTTCTAGCTTATATTTATGTTACCTTAATCTCTTGTTTCTTGTCACCTTACTACGCATCGTAACAACGATAACACCACATGTCATGTTTCTGTGGGCGATAAATCTTGACCGTTATAATTTTCCTCTACTCTCTTTTGCCACGACGCAACCAAGTATTGCTTGCATTTTGAGAGCATATTTTTTTCAACGTGCCAAACACACAACAGATAAGTAGCCATAGGGAAAAAAAAATTAATAGCATTCGTTAATCCAAGCTCTCTCAGTCACAATCACATGAGAACCATCAATATTTCCAAGAATATCATTGAACACTTACAAAGCCCATGCATAATCATTTTCACTTTCTTTCTCTAAAAAAACAAAACATGAGTAAAATGACGTAGTGAAACTAGACACCCCGACTATATCCAATAATGACATTTTATACTTACTGGTTTTATATGTGCAATCCATAACAAATATATTTGGATAGCTTTTAGTCAAAGCAACCGACTTCGCAAGAGCAAAAAATAAATGAGTTGAGTGATCATTTTCATTACGCTGAACAATAAATCTAAAGTCATCTTCACTGAGCTCTTTGAATAAAGCTTGTACCATCGAACTACCAGCCAAACTTTTTTTTTTCTCAAGGTTGGTTTTGATGTTATAAATAGTACTCTACATGGGATTGAAGACTAGGATTTCTTTGTCAAAGAGAAGAAAGAATTTTGACGAGAAAGTGTTCCAGATTTCATCATCCTTTCTATCATTAATATTTCCTCTTCAGATAGATGACGACAAGATGAACGTCTAGACATATCAGTATAAGAGGCATGATTCTGTGAGTTATTTCTCAACTCAATTGACCAGCAACCATTCGAAAAACTTTTTCCCTTCGATTTCAAAGGAACAGTTAATAAACCGTGAAGTCTTTCTCTTTCTATTTTTAACTAAAAGGCTGATTTCGATATTCATCGCCTCTATCAGAGTCAAGCACTGTGTAGGTACGAAGCACACTAGCTGTGTGCCAAACAACAAGATGCCATCCTCTACTTCCATTCCAAATCTCGCACGCGAACAGCTTCCGTGAGAGGCTTTGCAGTTCTCCATATCTTGAGGAAATAAAAAATAGGCATAAGGTTCGTAGCGTTGCATGAATGCCTTGATGCACAAATGAAGAAAGATTGGCTGCTGAGATAGTACAGCTACGTTTAGAAATCAGTTCTACACTTGATCTGAATATGACATCAACCACCTCAATGCAAAAAGATTACACAACCAACTGATAAGATTGTTTGCCAACAAAACTTGATTCAGCACAGTATCACAATTTAAGAAGAAAAACAGCACAATCCCCAACAAAATCCAAATTCTAATTCCTAAGCGGCGACTGCGGCTTGCTTCCTTGGTGTTGCTTGAGTACCTGGAACAAAAAAAAAAAAAAAAAAGGCAAAGAAATGTCAGCAGATAGCACAACAACGATGAATAATGGCAGCGGAGAAAAAGGAAAAATGGCATGAACTGAAAGATACGAGAAGAACCAGCCGAGAAAACACCATACCTTCCCTGAAGTTGGTCTTGAACCTACGAGGAACATGACGCAGATACCTCATACGGCCAGTTCCAGTGGTCTTCCTCCTGATTGCCTTGACACTCCAATTGTCTGCACCACATCAGTAATACTATTAGTATGATGAGTCACACAGAGCAGACGCAAGAGAGATATAGTAACCTCTGGAGTAGGTAGAGCGTAAAGACAACACTTTGTCATACAGTTCTTGAGCATTGGACTAAAACAAAACATAAACTGAACTGACAAGAATAAAAAGGAATCTACACGAGTAAAGAAAATCATCCAGGAAGAAGGCAATGGAATACAAGAAAATCTTTATGCGGTATAAGAGGAGCTTGCATACGAACACAGTTTTGGCAATGGAAGAGTCGGGCATTCAAATAACAAACGGAAAAAAGGATCCTCCGTCCAAACATCCACTATCATCTATTCAACAAAAAGCATAAGCCTGGAAAGCAAGGTCAGTAGTGTCTGTGTACTCCTAGATTTCTTTCAAGCTGTAAGATAAGGAAGCTGAAAACAAACATCACTCCTCAAACAATTTATATGTGACTCGTAAGCAAGATAGATAGTGCTATCACGCCATACATTTTGCAAACATACTATGTTACAATCACGATCTCTCTCCCTGATATTGAACATTGTAAAAGCATCAACAATTCTGATTTTTTTTGTAATACGTAATTTAAACCGATGGCTTTTTCTCTCTCTTTCAGGAAAAGCAACAAGGTATGAATAGAGGAAAAACTTAGTCATCCAGTAGTATAAATTGATCCTGGAACCATAAACCACAATGATGTTCAAAAGAAGTACAGTTAAACATTGCAAGGCCGGAACCATTAACCACAATAATGTTTAAAAGACGTTCAGTTAAACATTACAAGGAATGCTAACCAAATAAGACCATGGTGGGAAAGCCTTTCTCGAACATCTTTTGTACAATCAATACTATCATTTCTCCTAGGAATGCAACAAAACTGTTTAGCATTTCTGTTATATAAAAGGGAATAGAAGAGCTTGTTGTCCTAATCATTATGTATTTTGTAATGCTTTAAGTTTCGGAGACTTTCGGTAGTAATACCAAACAAAACCTAAGAACTAAGCTCCATACTAAAAAACCTTCAATGTTCAAATTGACAAGCCAATCAAACCAAAAACTCATAGCAGATCACTTTTGTAAAACAAAACATATGCAAGCAATTTCTATATCATCCATGAGGAGGATGATCATGATCCACAACATAATCCCAATTCATGGCAGGCACTTCCATCATTTCAATACCCAAGCAAAAACACCACCTAAGCTGCCACGGCAAGCACGTAACAAACATCCACCATTTCACGTTTCAAATCAACACCACATCTCCAACTTCCCACACAAACAACACCTCAAATTCAAAAACCCTACACTACAGCTTCGACAAAAAGCAGTCTTGCTCGCTTACATTTTCTCTTGCGAGCGGCGGGGAAAGCACAAGCAGAGCACCGGCTCTTCTGGAGATGAAAGCTGCGGCGACCGCATCGTATACAAAGCGTGTGCGTCTTGTTCCTCCTCTTACCAAAACTCCCCGTTCCCTTTCCCTATACAATCAAAACCAAGAATCGAATCTCAGATGAAGCAGATCGAAATTCGAATTCGGAGATGAGATCAGAGAGAGAGAAAGAGAGAGGTGATGGAGAAGTACCATTTTCGGCGCGGTCGATGAAACCCTAGATTAAGTGGACGGTGAGGGGGAGCCAAGCTAGGGTTTATATATGATGGAGCGGAGATGGTGAAGAGAGGGTGGGGTAGGCTTTTGTTTGTGGGCTTTGTTTGGACTGGGCTGGGCTGGGCTGGGCTGTGAAGATACTTTTGGGCTGGAGTCTGTGTTTTTTGGGGTGGACTTGAATTAACCCGATGAGATGCATCAGAAGCATTACCCGTGACATAGCTTTACTGTCACTAGAACCTACTGCTAGAACTATGCTGCTAATCTAATCGGCGAAAACATGAAGCAACACTCCGTTTGCATTTCTAGCTCCATTAGCAAAAGTCTCATATCTGAAAAATCTGCATAACAGGATCAGAAGGAATACACGGCTCTTTGAGTCGATCACGTCTATATAAATATATGATGATACAATTATTTATTTATTTTTTTGGTAAATTGGGGGTTAATGGGCTTTTAAGATTATGGACTTCTAATAATTAGTATGTATATTGGAGCTTTAATGACTATGAACTAATGATATTTTAATGAGTATGTGTGATTGGATTTCTAATACTAAATATATAATGCAACAATCATCTTTTTTTTCTTTTTTTCTTTTTTCTTTTGTTGGTAAATTGGGCCTAATAAGTTTTTAAGATTGTGAGCTTCTAATGATTAATATATGGGTTGGAATTTTAATAACTATATGCTTATGATATTTTAGTGGTTAATTTGTAATTGGATTTCTAATACTTAATGTGTATGTTTAGAACAATCACATTTTTATCATTGATAAATTAAGACTAATTTGTTTATAATGATTATAAACCTTAAATAACATAATATAATATCCATATCTAAAAAATAATCTTTAAAGTTTTAATAACGTATGCATGCATGAAACTAGTTCATACAAAAATGGCGGATTTGGTTGGAATTGTAATCCGCCCGGAACACCCTATTCCTTTGAAATTGGTAACCAGACAGCATTAAGTCATTCAGACTGAATGGAGCAGATTCCTGCAGCAATTCCATCATCCAAAGTGTTAAAATGTCTACATTGTTATAATGTTGTATATAAACTTGATTACAAGAGTCCTTTATTTATAGGACATATAGTTGAGAATATGTTATGGAATATGCCATTATAACGGTCATATTCCAACGATCATATTAATAATATATTCTAACATTTCTCTCAAACTCAAAATGATTCAAAAGAGAACAAATTGAGTTTGTTATAGAGGATGGATCTGGACTTGGACTTGGACTTGAAGTGATACTAACTGCTGGGTCTTGATTGACGTTGGTTGAGATGACAGGATTTCAGAGGGGAGTGATGAGAGCTCAAAGGTTGCGTTTAGACGTGGCTTAAAACGACCACTTTTCTTTTCGATTCTTCAAAATGAGCGAAATGGTACTTGCCGGGAGGATAATGGTTGAACGGTAGGACAGCAAATAGCAAACATCCTTCGACAAAATCAACCAGCACAGAACAACCAAGATACCTGGCAAGCATCTGTGAGACCCTCCTCGCCAGTCCTTCGATAGATCTCCTCACTTCATCAACTTCCCAAATATGGGATCAAGGTCGGACTTCATCGACTTAAGCAAGCGTGAGTTTCTAGAAAAAATCATCCATGACCACAGCAAAACAGGTTCTTGGACAATCGTGCTCGCCGCCAACGTGCGAAAGGCAGATGCAAGGAAGAAAAGAGGGGTCCGTCCATTCGCTCTCTCGACGTACCTGCTAAATACCACTGAACCCGAATTCGACCTTCAATCCCTACGATACCGGCTCCTTCAGCAACATCGGACGGCAGGAGCACGAATCCGGGGGTTTTGGATCCGGATTTGGGGGATTTGCGGATGACCGCAGGGTAGTGGTCGATTTGAGCTTCAGGGTCACGTGGTGGTTAGAGCCGCACTGAACGTGAACTGGAACGGTGCCGCACTGGCCAGGGGTGTCCGGATCTGTTGCTGGAAGAGGTGAGGCGCGGTGGTTGGTGGTGGGGAATCCCACCTGGTTACGTGGGATGGGATGGACTAGGTACGTGGCCAGATTCAGGCTGGCGACGACGGAGCTGCTTCCTTGCGTTGGAGGCGGCGGTAGAGCTAAATTTCTTTAAAGCTTCTATTTCCATGCTGGGAAACATCATGGCGGTGGTTGGCCATGTGGCTGAAGTAGTGGTGATGGTGTTTGAAGTTGTTTTGTGGTGGCTGTCGGTGGCGACAATCAAATGATGGTGGCGGAAGCGGTTTGGTCGATGGTCATTCGTCCATGGTCGACGGTGATGCTATTTTCGTGAGGGACTCGACCCTGATATCATATTAAAATGTATATAAAGTTCATTACAATAGTTCTTTATTTATATGATATATAGTTAAAAATATACTATGAAATATACGATTATAATAATCATATTTCAAAATCATATTCCAACTGATATATTTTAATGCTCATATTAATAATATATTTTAACATAAAGTCTCTGCCTTCCATGGGGAAGAAGTACACGGATCATTGCACAAACGAAAGGCGTCTCTGTTTCAGCACAGAAGTGGCTGCTTCTACTATACTAAATAAAACCACCTCACTACCAAAAGGGCGATTGATTGTCCGCGTAGCCATACTTATAATATGATGCATTATGCTTACTGGACCTACACTATCATTTCTTATCTCTGCCCTGATATAGGTTCATTTTGAGTTTATTTTATTATCATAAATTTTGAGTTTATTTTATTTTTATTTTTGATTTGGTTTTATTTTTTTAACATATAGATTTGATATAATATGATTGTATTTAATGCTAAACCAAATTGATGATGCTTGTTAATGATTTGGCTCAAACACTACATATGTTTAATAATAATGAAGCTTTTAATATCATGTATAAACTAATAAAGAGTTGATATGTTTAAACGAATAGGATGTTAACATGTACATAACTATTAATCAATAAAAAAAATGACATTTAAAGGACTAATTAATTTTTTTTCCTATATTTGTATTATATATGTATGATGATATACTCCCTCCGTTCCATTTATTTTGCATCATTTTGACTTCGTACGGATATCGATGTAAAATTTGAGACGTATATAACAATGATCATACGTAATTTTTTGTAAATTTATCATAAAACATCAATAATAGTGTAAATTATATATTTTAACCTAATACATGTTATGGGACGATCAGATATGATTTGATATGAGAATGATGTTCATGTTCATACTTAAAAAAAAATATAAAATAACTATTGTGAAATATGCGGAACACGAAGGGAATAACAATGAAGAGCCAAGACAACATAAATCTCATCCTTTGGAGTGCGCGCCACATACAAAGAACCATTCTGTCCTGTACTAATATCAAACGCTGCTGCTAGGATGAACTAGCAAGAAATCATACGATTTTCCATTTCATAATTGAGAGTTGCACTCCTGATCGTCACATTAACCATGTAGACTTCATGAATACCAAGTTTGCCGTAAATATATACTTTATGGTAGAATCCTTTTTTCATACTAGCAGCAACTTTCAACAGCAACTTCTGGCAGCAAAAAGGGCCATTACATACTACTGTAATACTGATAGAACTTGCCAGGACAAAGAGAAATTTGAGAAGGATACGAAATTTGGTCTGTCAAATGCTGTCAGCTCCAGTCTGAAATTTTGTTTACTGTCTATTTCCTTCCATTAACACATAGTTTATGGAATTACAGGGAGCAGTACAAGATCGGCCCTTTTTTTTTTTAATGAAGTTCTATAAACAACCATTTCGATTGTGCTACCTATGACTCTTTGAAAAGAGCATTAACCCAGCTAAAACCGAAAAAAGAAGAATCAAAACCGTGATCATGCTGTTGACATTCTTCAGACCCGAAGTACCACTTCGGCTGCTATCCTTTCCACCTTCATCTGCTGCAGTTTTAATTGAATGAGATTTTGGTGCTGGAAAGGCCGCAGCAACTGCATCCCAGAATGATCCAGATGTGGTCAAATTCAATGGTTCTGTTTCCGGGTCTATGACTGTAGATGGATCAACCGGTTCCATAGATAACAACTCGGCTAATTGATCCGTGAGAACCTAGAACAGATTTAAACCGAAAATAAGCAATGTAGAAACTGATACGACCATTTAACACAATAGGACAAACCTCAAAGGTCTCTGATGGTTGTAGATAATTGGAAATTAATGTCCCAGCCATCCATGGGATGAAGACTCGTCGAGGCAATGGCACAATGCATGATTTCCTGGTTTTAAAATAAACACATGATAAGTTTTCTTTCCTCCGTGTTTTCAGATTGAATCTCGGGAAGACAAAATGCTAGCTAGAAAGCAATAACAAACATGCCATCCTTCGCCAGCAACTTGCCTTAAAATACTAGAATCATGATCACCACCAATATAAATGCTTAAGAACGACTTTTGCCCATTGAACCAACACTCTTGCAAGTTGCGATGATGCTTGCTTGACATGTTCAATTCTAAAGGACTACTACAACAAAGGTGAAACAGTAGCGCCACGGGGGCAGAATCTGTTTCTGTCAATTGAGAACTGCGTCCATTTTTCCTCGCCACGAGCTTCCTCTTAGCAAAGCCTTGGAGACTAGACAACTCAACTTCGCTATTCGTGTGACATTATAAAATGTATCAAGCAGTATCATTGGCCAATTCACTTTAATCAGTTTACTAGACAACCTAAACTATATGAGATACCGGAGTCAGCATGACCTCAAACAAAAATATCCACAGGGCAATTGTGGCCCGGTTTCACCCACAAACAAGCGAGGAAGGGACTACTGAAATGAAGAAGTAACACAGAAAGATCGAAATCAATCTATGATCCTCTGTGGCAGCCTGACTCGTATAGCAAAAGAAAATCAGTGCGCATGTACCTCAATCCCAATGGTTGGAGGAGTTGATCGTCGATAGATGGTGCTGCTGTCAGCACATCGCTTGGTTCTGTTCCACCATCAGCATTTTTGCCTACCTCCCCGTCTCCCTCGTCAGAGATAATAGCCAATCTAGTTCGCAGACTTGTGATGATGTCATCCTGAAGCACAAAAAGGAAAATAGAAAAAAAAAATACACTTATGTTTAATCGAACCAAATAAGACAAGACCACAAGCTATTCACTATGCACTTTATAGCCTATCATTTCACCTGGGCCTTGTTTAGTCACAAATCGATTCGCAGGCTCATATTTTTAAAAGCGTAACAACACATAAGAAAATGAAACCCTACGACAAAAAAAATCCTCTTACAAAGCAATCGGATCCAATTAAAAATAGATCATCATGATATTGTATAAGAAAATCTTGGAGAGCTGCGAATTTCGATGGCAGGAAGCACAAGAACACAGGGGAACCAATACATAAAACCAGTATGGAAGAGAAAGAAAATCTAATGAAGCAAAATACTCCCAATACCTTTATGTAATCCAAAGCCTGCGAAGTTGGTTCCTTTGAGCTCAAATATGCATAAGAGCATATATAGCCGGTAAGTTGGAGTATGCCAGCAACCCTTTTTCCACTGCTTGCTTCATGTACACGAGCACCAAAAGAAGTATACAGGCTTGCAAGTTAGTTTGACTACATGCAAAAATTTTACAACAACAATTTAAATATGGTAGAAAGCATTATCACTGTGTCACCTTCCACAGATGCATCACGCATAAAAGGTAGAAGCAATTCAACTTCATGGAGGCCATCGGATGTACATGGCTCATCATCACTTGCCTGGAACGAAAATTAGATATACCAGCTTAAAAAGTACTGGAGATATAGAAGGCGGCGAATTGAAAAAAATCCCATTCCATGAAGAACACAACCAAGCAGTAGACAGACACGAGAATGTACAGAAGAATGTGAAATAGGTAATCAATCATGAAGAAATAAAGTATATAGCGAAGAGAGATACAAGAAGGATTTGAAAGAGACAACCCAGGAGCATCAGCATACAAGTTGGCCTTGGGCTTGATGATAAACTATCTTTTAATAATAAAGGTAAATGGAAAAAAAAGTGAAAGATGAAATGCCAGGTGAGTGCAGTTATAATCATCTATAAGTAGATAGTTGATTATAGCAAAGAGTTATAAACCAGCACATAACAATCCACAGGAATTTCGGTTCATGAATGATATCAAATCTTTTAGTTACTTGCCAAATTCCCATTAATAACTGCCTTTGAACCTTTTAGCTCCTTGACATGCATAGCAATTCCATCGTGCAAAATGTCATTCAATGTTCTGCCTCTTGATATGTCCTGATGAAGTATTGGCAACCTGGTGCAAAAAACATCATTTTCAGATACAAAGCAGTATCTATTGCTCATGCTAACCAGTAATCACACCCCCTTTTCCATTTAATGTTCCGACTTCCTATCAGTTGAAAGAAGGTACTCCCTATAGCAAATCAAGGCATCTTTATCAGTTTGTCTAGATCCTTTTCTACTCTAGAGAGTACAAAAATGGACCAATACCAATTTTGTAACAGCAAAGGTAATCTTTTTTTCGTCACTTCTCACTTCCTTTTCAGTTCTTTCAATATAAAGCATATTGACGGAATATCAACTTACCTGAGGTCCAAGTTGTACATACACCTAAATCCTTGGAGTGAGTTGAAGACCTTTCCCATTTTGAAATCACAAGGTCGGAGACTGCTTGATGTTATGTTTGAAGCTAATGTACAAGTTCGACAAGTCCACCTACTCCAAAATGAGTATGCCATCAATTGCTAATAGCTACAAATAGTAAAGAAGTAGCAACAAAATTCAAAGATGTTACATCCAGAGCAAGCCTCATCAAGAAAATAAAGATAGAGACTCGGAGCTTTACACCTGAATAATCAGGCAGCACAACCGAAGTACCTTCTAGGACTGTAACAGATGTGCATCAACAGCCTCTCTTCCCAATCATTCACCGATAAGAGAGCAGTTTGTGCAGCTCCCCTGACAGTCTACAAGAGAATTAGTAAGGCAACTGCCAACACTTGTTCCAGTTACTACTATTGAACTCTTTCTCAACGGTTTGGGAGGAGAAGATACATAATAAGAAAGATAAACAACATCAACATCATTATTTTAAAATTTTAAAAGGCTCAGAAATCCTCAGCACGCTAGGGATTTTCTTTCGGCAATAAACTAATGCGCATGCGTAGATGGGCGAAGCGTACCTGACAAAGTTCCATTGTAGAATTCTTGAAGGCAGTGTCACTAGTCCACACATAGATTCCAACAACTTTAATCCCACCAACAAGCATCTGGGAGACCTGGGAAGACCCCAATTTCAGCATAAATAAAACTCTTCTTCAAGTTTTGTCCGTCAAAAAAGTAATGCAAGAGTTGTTCCAAGAGAGTTTTCATATGCTAATAAAATGGAACTTCCAATTATCCAAAATTTCTGGCAATAGTTAATCCTCACTTATAATCATAACATCACCAGTAGTTGCCAGCATTCAAACATAAACGCATCTTAAGGGGCTAGACAGTACAAGCTACCTAACCAAACTTATGGATCGCGCCAAAAAAAATATATACTCGTATATAAAAAAAAAATAAACAACTTAAGCCATCTTGTATCATAAATCAACATAGGTATCCTCAACATCCATCAAATTTCTCGAATTATCAAGGTCAAAGGGAGCTTAGAGCAAGTCCAACCTTGCTAAAATAAGTGCAGTCATTGCTATAATTCAGCATCAAAAAAAATACTTTTAGCATCAATTATACAATTGTATCTGCAATACCTGGCGAGCATGTTCGGCCACCCAATCCTTATCGATCAAAACCGACACCTCCTTCCCCAAATCCGACACGACCCCTTTACTCCTCACACCACCCTTCTTCTTCTTCTCATCCTTTCCCCCTCCTCCTCCTCCTCCTCCAATAATCGAGGCAGGGGGCTCTCCCGCATCGTTGTTCGGGGTCGGAACCAAGTCGAAGACGAAGCCTCTGTCAAGATACGAACTCAGCTTCCCTATCACTAACCCTACCTATAAACAACCAAACAAACAAATCGTAAATTGTAAACTATCTGATTATTTGATTTTTAGGGTTTTATAGCATTGAGAAATGAGGAGGAAAGGGGAATGCTAGGATTGGGACCTCGACGGAAGTGCCGGACTCTGAGAGCCGGTCTTCGAGTGATCGGAGACGAATTTCTTCTCCGATCACCGCCTTAACCATACTCCTCCGGCAAGGTCTGAAGACAGTGGCGCGTCGGCGGCGGCGACGGGAGGGGTTCAAGCTAGGGCTTTGAAGGTTTTGTTGGGATCAGCCGAATCTTCAACGCCGACGTGATGAAAACGAAAGGTATAGAAAACGGAATTTCTATACATAGAAATAGGAATACCCCATAGAAATAAATCATTAGTAGTACAACAAAAGTAACTCCTAATAACAATACATAAAAACATAAATTATCAAAAAAAAATTATATATATTTTTTATTTTTTCATATTATTACGTCATTTATTATATCTTAATGAAAAACATGAAAATTAAATCTCATTATTTAAAATAAACGTATCAATATAGAATATAAAATTTTTCATCATTTATAAAAAAACCCAATAAAAAAATAATCATATCAATGTTCGTGGATTGACCATACAGAAAATTAAATTTTACTGGATGTTGAAACTCTAAAATTGAAATAAATAAATTTCTATCCAAATAATAATTCATCCAATAATAAAAATAAGATTATTTTATTTAGATCATTATTATTATTATATGAATAAAAAATCTTGGTATAATTACATGTGTTTCAGTCGGTTATATGGAAGATCTAATGGCCCAGCCGGGTCGATGCATAGAGGTGTTTCGCCACTAACTAGCTACCCCGGCCATTTTTGCAAACAGTGATTTCATTTGAAATCAGTTCAAGCTCTGATCCTCTTTCAACTTAGGCCTTCAAATCCGATCACCTTTACTTCGATTCCATCGTCGATGGATTGAATTCCCAAAACCCATGATTCGATTTCCCCTAATTTCGTCACTCCTCGTTCAAATTCGTCCGAGCAATTTTTCCCAAACCGTAGTCTGTTGAAACTCATGGATCGAATCCGATCACCTTTCCTGACCATGACGATGGCGGAGAAGGGTGGCCGTGGCGTGTGATGACGTGTGGGTGGAGGATAATATTTAGGGATGATTGATTGCATGATGTAATTGAATCAATAATCTATTTCCTTGCCTTACGAACTCCTTGCTTAACAACACTTTTTTAAAATGAGTATATAAATTATAAAGTATATGCCTCATCTTGCAGTCGGCTTTAAATTTTCTCTTTCAATTGAAGATGTCTAGGACATGCTACTATTCCATTCCCAAAACCCATTTATCAAAGCATGAATGGATAGTTATTATTTTCATAAAATATCACTAGGGAGAAACCCCGTTAGATTAAACATAATTGACAAACATATTTGAAAATTATTTTCGATTATATTCTTATTATGATAAGGAAAATAGAAGAAAAAAAGAAGTCAAAACACACACAGTAGATCACAAGATATCATTAAATTTTATTTTTTACCATTTAATTTTGTGGTGTGTATAATACTGGTAGAAGTTAGAGAGATTTCAATATTCCATAACTATACTATAAAGTAAACCATAGTTGTGCACAATATATTACGATATAATAAACAATGTGCTAAAATTAAAATATATAATATGCATATTTCAAACCTTTATAGCGATATTACAAAGTAGTATAACATGGTGATGCACAACAAATCAAAAAGCAAATGATCGGCACACATCAAAAAGTAACAAGTACTATTCAATAATTAATTGTGCACTATGTTATCATCAATCTTTGCTCCGTGAAAGCCATGTAGAAATAAAATTGTAAGAAAGCACATATAAATCTGTACGCAACATTGAAAACCGAAAATATACTTAAAGTTATGGTTGCAAATACGTCATATACGCTTCATCACATAAAAAATACTAACAGTTTAAGTTTTAGGAGAAAAGAAATGTGTGTCATGACATATATGTATCTAATGAATGATAAATGATTGAGATAAAATGGTTAAAAATGAATGGTTAATATTATAAAATAGTATTTCAATCTCAACCCTTGATTTGTGTTACTTTAATCTCAACCGTTTATTTATTACTATATACATCTATGTCTTGAAACACATTTCTTAAACCCTAAATTTTAACATTATTCAATAGTAGCTAAATTTATCGGTGGATCTTGTAAATGTTCAATGTCAAACCACACAACATAAAGTTTCATTAATATTATACGCAAAATTAAAATAAACATTATTTTATAGACTCGTACACGGGCCGTGGTTTACCTTGACATATGCACATAATCATACTATTGTATTTATATGGTCCCTAAATAAGTGAAACGTTTTCTCATTTTATAAATTTTTTGCATTACGTAAAAACTTAAACACCTCTCACCTGTTGTTGTACATTTTTGGGTCTACTATCATCCGTTCGAACTTTTGATAAAATTGATTCCACAATAATTCTCTTTAATTAGTGTCTTCCTCAAATGCGATATCAAAAGTCACAATTAATAGCAAAAAAGATATAAATCACAATCAGTTCATAAATACAAGGATGTTTTTGATAAAAACGAAAAAAAAAAACAACAACCATAAAATAAGTTTTCAATACAAATTAAAATATTTCATTTTGGTATGCGATGGAGAAAATACTTTTTCAAAATCTGGATAGTGAATCTTTTTCTGATAAACTGGATTAGTGAATAATTTGTTATAAACAAGATAGTGAATCTTTTAGATACCTCATTAGATAAAACACTCCAAAAACCAAGGTAAAAACCTCACATACATTGCGTGGTTCTCACCTATTATTACTGCTACTACTAAGATGTGACAATTCTATAATTTGAAATAAAGGAGAAAAAATACATGAGAATTTCATATTCTTTGCAAAGCAGCTCAATGCTATTTTCTTAATTTCATGAGAATTTATGTTTCTATTTATTGTTATTTCGAGTTTCGTATATTATAATAGTGATTTACTTTTTCTTTGTAATTAAATTATTGACTTAATATTAATATTATCATACTATGTACGCTTTGTTTTATTTTATTTTTGTTCTATACACATAATATTGCGATCAATTATAAATTTTATTTATCAAACACCCATAGCAAATCTTGCTACTAGAATTCATTGTATTTGAAATATCTAGGAAAAAACTATTTATCATAGACTCTGGAGGTAGATCTGCACTTTAGTGCTAAAGTATTTAGTCATACAATAATGACAAACAATGGGCCACTGTACAATGAAGCCATTGTAAAAAATTTCTACTATGCAAACATTCCATTTAATGCAATGCAAATTACCTTATATTTATGAGATGCTTTAAGAAATTATGGATTTTAACGTTATAACCGTCTTAATATCATGACATTCCTGTAACATTGTAGCACAAAGTACGCAATATATATGCTACATTTTTACTTTATTCTTTTGAATTTAAGTTTTAATTAAATTATTGAATGTTATTAATGCTAACTCTCATGATCTTATCAATTCTTTGATTGAAAAAATGTAAGAGATATGTAATACCTTGAATGGAGGTTAGAAGATATTCGAAATTACCATAATAACCGATGAATCGACTAATCAATGTTCACGGGGTTAATCAACTTTTTGATTAAGTCCTGGACGAGACTATGTTCTTGAAATCATGATGTATCATATAAGAGTCACACAAGAGAATTAAAGAAGTTGAAAAGTGATCGAATATGTTGAAGTTGAAATTATGGTTCACGTATTTTAATTTCTGGGCAAGTGTTTTATTTTCAAAAATTGTTCAAGATAATAATCATTGTTTGTTAAGGTACAAATAATATAATGGGCCTACAATCACAATTCGAATTTTTGATAGATTTGAATCCACAATATAATATTCAAGTAGATGTGACAGTAAGATAACGAGTTCGAATCCTGCAACTCATAATTATTGTATTTATGTTTGCGATATCTGTGTGACACTTAATTTGTGTTAGGCCGGAAATTGGCCATTCAAAACCCAAATAAACTTTTACGTGAGGAGTAGTGTTGAAATACAAATAATATAATGTGTTTACTAAAGATGTTAAAACGATTACCAAAAGTTGTTTACCAAACCGAAATCGAATCGTGTAAACCGAAATTGATTAACCGATTCATTAATTTCTTCAGTTTTGATTTTCAAAATGAAATTGATTCATTATTCGATGCTGATATGATTTTTAACCGTTTAACCGATTATGATAACCGTATAATTGTAATCGTTTAACCATATAACCATATAATCGAATAACAAAGATACGTTCATCAAACCTATCCCAACCGAGTATAACCAACTAAAAGTATTGAGCACATTAAATCGATTTTGTAATAATGCTTTCGGTTTTTAACATGATTAACCAATTATAAACGGAGTAACTATCAACCATAATAATCAATTTCTCTTAACCGTTTATCAAACCATTTAATCATAATCAATTAAAAAACTTCATAATTTTTTAATCGTAACTGTTTAAAAAACGGATTACCCAAAATCGATTATTAAATGGTTACGATTTTGAAAATTATGATTGATTATTAATTGGTTCAACTATGGTTTTGATTTTCAAAATCGAAATCGAGAAAAAACATATCTGATTAATCGGAAACTGAACCGAATTACATCCTTAGTATCTTTTGATAAAATTGATTTTACGACATGTTATTTGTTATACATGTTAAGTGTGATGATTCCCTGGGAGATCAAGAGGCTCCTGCACCTTGTGGTATGTCAACGAAGTTTCATTGTCCCTATGCTCATCTTTTATTTGCTTTGCAATTAACCATTTACATACATCAAAGAAACTTTTTTTCTTAGGGTTCGATGAAGCGGGGTCATTCATCACGATCAAACTCCTACTCACCTTGAATATATGGTGACGGCAAATATTGTTGATCACTTGAGACAAATTTTACTACCGGTCGAATGAAAGCTTTTGAATGGTTCCCAAAACCGTAGCATAAACCCCTCAACACATCCGCTGCTCCTCTCTCCTCTCTATCCAATCTGCAATGCAAACTCTTCCCTTCAATGGAGTTCCTCAAAACCCCTGTCTCATCCAAGTTCGCACCTTTCACCCCAAAACCGTCGATGACAATCCTCAACCTTCAAAACCCATCAAACACCCTCGAAATCCATTTCCAATTCTCCTCAAAGTTCCCATTTTGGACAAATTTTAATCCCCAAATTCGCAGAACTCTACGAATTTCGGCCCATTTCAGCCGCCGAGGACCCACCAATCGCCGCAATTCACTGAGAAGAAAGATCCTCAGCGACCCAAAGGAGAGGCCCTTTAGTCCCAAAAATCAATGACCCAGTTGAGATTTCTAATGATTTTGCTGTTTATGAGTCGAATTTGGATAAGGGCAGTGAGGGTTTAGGGTTTGGGCAAAAGGGGTTGTTGGAGAAGAGGGGAACGAGTTTTGTGGATAGATTAGAGAGTTGGGTGATTCAGTGTACGGAAGATATCGAGCTTTGGGGTGCTGGGTCGGATCCGATTTTCGTGTTTTCTATGGATCGTGATGGGAATGTGGAGCGGGTTTCGGTCGATGAGGATGAGATTTTGAAGAGTGATGTTGAGATTGAGTATTATAAGGAGAAATGTGGAATCGCAGGAGTTCGAGGTGGTGAATTCGAGGATTGTTCGTGCTAGGAAATTGGCCAAGGAGATTGAATGTGGAAATCTTGTGATCCCGAGGAATAGTATGGTCTCTAAGTTCGTTGTTTCGGGGGAGGATCGAGTTCTGTTGGTGGCTTTAGGAGTGTTGTTGGGGCTTGGCGTGATTCGCTTCCTAACATTCCTGTTCCAAATGTATCTTTTAGGTCGCTTGGGGTCGCGCTAGTTGGTGGATTTGTGGTTCTTTTGCTATCAAGGATTGTTTTCATTAAGTTGAAAGGGTTTTGGAACGAAACGGAGAGGAAAAGAATGGAGAAGGAGAAGGAGAAGGAGAAGAAGGGTGCTGTTGAAGCGGTGGAGGAGTTGGTTGGTAGGCCTAAAGTGAATGGCGAAAGGCCTTGTCTTGATGAAGCTGAGTTGTGGAATAGCATTAGGAAAGCTAAAGGATCCTGTGCTGAGCCAGCCTTGCCAGATAACAGGTGTAATCAGGATAAGGATTCTGTCGACTTGGATCATAAGATTCAAGAGATTTATGCCGGGAAGCTGAAAGAGAGCGGACAACAAGCAAATCGGTCAAGCAAACAGAGCCAGTTTCAAGAAAACCTTCAATCAGTGAGAAACTCGAGCAAAATGAAGAGAAAGACATTGATTTTCTGATGGATGAGGATCTGTCAGGAACACGCGATGGTGTTGAAACAGAGTTGTCAGGGAAGAGCGAAAGCAGTGATGTTAACTTGGATGAAGATTCGAGCAAACTGAGGAATGTTAATGGTGCTGTGGCAACTAGTCATGGAGAAGATTAATGGCAGTGTTGAAGCACAATTCTTGGAGAACAATGAAAAGAGTGATCCTAAACTGAGTGGTGGAGTGCATTCTGTGGCGAATGTTGAAGGCGAACTTTGCAGCTCTTCAAATGAGAAACTTGTTGGAGATGCAGCGGACAATTATCTGGATTCTGGAGATGCTTCAAGCAGACTTGAAGCATCTGCTGTGGGGCTCACAGGTACTGAGGCTCCAAGCAGTGATATAGAGCAAGGTATTCAGCTTGATGTGGAGGCAGTCAAGGTTTTGGATCCTATTAATTCTAGGGATGTTTCCGGCACTACCCATGATGTTAGTGCTCTTGATCGTTCTGTACTTATCGAGAAAGGGCGTCTTCTAAGTGAGAATAATGACAATGAGTGTTCTGATGCAAAAGCTGAAGTAGACCAACTTCTAGCTAAAGATATCAACAAGGTCTCAAAAGATGATGCAGGAAATGGAGAGATGGCGCCATTTCTTGATAAAGAGAGCTGGGTGCAGAAACATTTCCATGAGTTCAAGCCTTTGATAGAGAAGATTAGTGCCGGATTCAGGGATAAAACCATTACTTGTTTCTCCTTATACTTGCATAAAACCATCATCACCAGATTACTATCTGAAATTTTATTCTGGATTTCAAAGCCTGCATATCTATAGCACATATTGGCTCGTATTCTTACCCTTGTCTAAGCTGATGACTTTTCAATGCGTGTGCAACTGAACTCATTCCTAGAACTCTTTATTTCTAGGCACCTAATATATGTATTTTTTTTTCTCAATTAGTAAGGACATTTTGTGACTCAAAATGTACCTAAAATAAAGCATTTAACTTAAGAAAAATTTGAGTGTCGAATTCCATTCTCTTATTCATGGAAATTTGTGTTTCTAGGATGTCCATCGCCTTGCCAAAGATAATGGTTTTGGTGTGACGGTCATCATCAGGAAAGGGCAGATCACGCTCAATGTCGACCAGCCGCTTGAAGAGGTAGATGCAATGATTAACGAGTTAGGTAGCAAGATGTACTATGACAAGATGACGTGAGAACGCTCTATTGATATGAAATCATTGATGCAAGGAATATTCAGTCAGGGGCCTCAGGGCAAGTCGCAGATGTAAACTCTTCTATTACCTTGCTAGTATTTGCAGTGAACTTCAACCATCAGGCATGAGGGCTTAATTCTTTGTGGCGCTTTTCTTGTTCACTTTTTCTTCCCTGACCTTCCGGATTTAGGCTGAAGCGGCCAGCGAATCGAAAAGCCAAGAGTTGGCTCCATGCCTCGGATCTCTCCTCCGATCACAAGAGATGGACAATGCGGAGTTTGACTGTCGATGTTAGGATGATCTTGGAGACTCAGATTAGCGCTGGAATCGCCTGCCTTTTTCTGGGCATGATGTCGGCCTCGCTCTCTATGGTGCTTGAGATGTTCGGCAGGCGATGCTTGTTATGCCAATTTTGTAGATAGACTTCAGCTGTTGCTTATGTTTGGCGAGATTCTGTTCATGTATAGTAGTTTAGCTTGCCCTTTTCGGCTCGGCAAGAAAAAGCAATGATCATGATGTATCATATATAATGTGTAATACTCTCTCCGTTTTATAATATAAACGGTTTGATTTGTCATGTAGATTTATGTATATTAAACTTGTGTCGAATTTGATGAAAAAAAAAAGTTTTTGATAATAATGAGATTTATTATAGCAGTTAAGAGGATGAAAGGACATAGTAAGTGTATTGTAATAGATGAAAATGTTATTAAATATCAATTCAAATAAATAAGTGTTATTTTTATTATTAAACCGAGATCGCAGCTTGAAACAGAATGAATTGACATGTTCGTGTTATAGCTTGGCATGACTCGCTATATTGGTTCTAGTGGGATCAAAAGCACATCGTACAAACAGCGTTCATGAGGAAGAAATCGTGGATATCAGTGATCCAAACAGTCACAGCACGCTTGGAACGTACCCGATACCATGATTTTTACAGCAAATATCAGGATGGAACTTATTGTAACATACAAAAAAGTTCAAGCATGTGCTAAAAAGATTTCCAGGAGTAAACTACACATCTACACCGGAAACAAACAACGATTTTGTTCAACTACTCAAACCGAAAAAGAAAGAATGCAACAGATCCAACTATCTACAGCTAACGTTGATATCTACGACTGCACCTGTGTCACTGAACCTACTTAAGCAATCTAGTCTAGCCGAGTGTCCGTGATTTGTGACACCGTCTCGAGAAATTTGGATTCACTGGTTCCCGGAAGCAGAGAGTCCAACGCTTCCCTAACTATATCCTCTATCACGGATTCCTTCTTCAAGGTCTCCCGGCACATGATGTTTCCAATAGCAAACGGGGTCATCCCCCTCGCTATTCCTTTCTTCAAGAGCATGGTGGATACGCGGAGTATGTGAGCACATTCCAAAGGCAGGTCCCAACCGTAGAACTTGAGCAGGGCGATGTCTTCTTCTGCGTCCAGTGAGTTTATGTAGTCTATGGTGTCCTCAGAGTATGGCTGGCGAGCTTGTGGCCAGTAAAGCCAATCAAAGGTACAATCCTCGAACTGCAGTCACGAGAGAGATCAGCAGGTTGG
>LIEC01006076.1:0-23185 GCA_001925005.1 Drosera capensis
GGGGGTTGATTGTTGCAAGAAACAGAAAATTACACAAAGCAAAATGATAAACTAAAGACGATTGAGCTTTAGATTTTTCTCGAGTGTTTAAATCATGTTTAACAAATCATATGGCTTGCATGATTTTCACTTGTAATGGATTTTCATCTCATTTTCTTCTATGGTAGGCATTATAGTTAATTACGACAAAATAAGTGTTGTCGACTTTAAATTATTGGTTACCAGTAAACATGACATAACCAAACTGACATAACTATTCTATGTCAAAACAAGAATATAACATACACTAGATATGTTGCATTACGAATATTTCATACCACCCCTTGACGTTAACCTGACAAATACGAGTGTCATATCATGTTCATGTTCATATGTTCATAGATAATCAAACAAGAATAACTTAACCTATGAATTGCTACTAGCATTAGTAAAACAAGAATGACTAATTGCATTCATACATCATCAATATAACAAGATGACCAATCAAACCACATAAAATCGATAATTGAGATTAAATCAACATATGACATGATACCATAGCTATCGAACATGAAACTATTGAAGACCAAGAATGAGTCTCACAAAATCCATACTAAGGTTTACGCTATAATCATCATAATAAGAAATGAACAATTCATTGAATGATCAATGAAAGTCATCACGAATTACAACGAATAAAAGTAAGAGATACAAGATCCTAGACCAACAAATATTGGTCTAAATGATGGTCGAATGACGATCTCTTTAATGGTAGAGTATAGCGTAGCGTAGATCTCAATGTCCCTTGATGTTGCTCTCGATGATCCTTTAGGAAGTCGGAATCTCAGGATGAAACTACAGCTTTCCTCCCTAAAAAAACTAATAAAAAACTTGTGTGTTGATTATTAATCTTCGAATTAGGTGGTAGATATTTATAGGAATGAAAATTCAACAAATTTCCCCTCAAATATCTAATTTTGGTAAAAGATAAAGGAAGCGGTTCGAGGAAGCATGGGCCGTGCGTCTTGAGCACGGTCATGCTTCATATGACATTGGCCGTGTATAGGACGGTTTAAGAATGATCTTACATAGTTGTGCTCCAAAGACACGACTGTGCTCCACTCAAAATCAGCATACTTCATCAATTTTAGCTCCAAATGAACTCAAAACACGACCATCTTCACTTGAAATCACCAAACTCATCAAACAACTACGAAACTTCTTCACAAGTAGGTCACCATTAGAAAATACTTCAAACTCTTCATATCTGCAATGAAAATAAGAAATACGATAGTACCGATACTCTAAATAATAAAAAGAACTAACATGACTCAAAATAACAATAAAACTAACACAAATAAACAACTTTGACTAAGAAAACGATACATGTTTATAGACGTATCCCCAGTATTATCCTCAGTGACGTTGACAGGTTCTCCTCATAACAGTTTTCAACCTCGTATAGTTTTTCGAACCTCAAATCTTCGATGTGATCATTTCCCAGATCCCCATCCATTCACCACAGGGCCGATTCCTCTACCTAATGCTCTTCTGCCTTTGTCTTAATCCATCCCTGTTGCACCAAGTGTGTTGCATTCTGTGACATGGCGTTGATCCCAAGTCACTGATCTTAAATTTTGACAGATTTGTGATCATTTGTTGTCCATATTCATCCCAAGAACTTATCTAGAACCTTTGATGTTGACTGCATCTAGATGATCGACAATGGTGGCCAAAATGTGGACTCAACCCTACTTTTTTTTTTTCACGATTTGCTAAACGGGGGACAAGATCATACGGATAGAAAAGCTTTGAGATAGTAGCCTATAAGCCAAGGCGATAGAGACACGATAGAGGTTACACCGGCAGTTAGAGAGAGAAGTTAATCATCATGTGGGATAGCAAGCAAGCAAGTGATAGCCAACAGTCCGGAAGACAAGATGGAAGAAGCAGACAAGCTTGAAGAAGCGGACAGCAAAGCAAAACTAGTCGCCTACAGTGAGGAACACAAGCAGGAAACAGTAATAGTGAAGAAAGGGAACACATGATTACTAGAGCAGTTGGCGCAAGGAACTGTAACCATAGTGAGAAACAAGATAGAAAGAAGCATGAAGCGAAGTTAACTTTAATGTCTTCAGCTCTGCACATTTTAGATTTTGAAATCTATCTAAATGTGTTTGCCATTGCAAGTTCAGGGAAAATGGGGTTTCCTTTCCGGAATGGCACACAGACAGGTTAAATGAAAGCATGCCAGAAACAGCCTTCTGTTGCTAATCAGGTAGGTCACCATGCGTCCATGTAAATATCTCAGATCACGGAAAGACAACAGTAGAACCTAATCGTATGTTCACAGACTAAATCAAAGCAAACACTACAACAATCCATCCAGAGATTTCAACTTGACACTTTATATTTCAAATAGAATGGCAAGTCCTACAGCATCTCAATAATTGGCAAGATATGCTCAAAGACTAAAACGATAGCCATCTATTGCTCCAAATGAAAGGTTTCCTTTGGATTTGAATGCCAGTTTCAGCTTGGTTTGGAAGAACTCAATTCTAATGACACTCTCTTTTTAGAAGGGAAGATGATGATATGGTAACAAAATAAGTCCACTTTTTCCAATCATAAAGAATCTCAGTCTCTCAGGTGTTTATCGTTAAATCACCAGCCCCAAGATTACCATGTGTTACATTTATTTCGGTTTATCTTCAAGTGTCAATGCTACAATGTTTCATTACAGGACAATTTGGATGAACGTTTTTAGTTAAACAAGCTATGCAGGTTACTAAATAACCTGCCATGCTACAATATTTAGCTTTACTAAAAAACAAGCTATGCAGGTTACTATTTTTAGTTAACATGGTGAACGTTTCAGTAAGCGGGCAAAAACTAAATAAATAAAATGCCTCAAGAGACCATTCTTTTAGAAGAACATCAAGATCTGAAAAGCACAGCTGCAATACTGAGATACTGTACAGTAGATATTTCATGACACTATTTTTGTTCTGTGTACCAGCAAGTTTTGCACCTTAATCATCTGAACCACTGAAGAATATTTTCATCTTTCATTTTAGTAGAGTTATCCCATGATTTGACATAATATGATGGCTGATGAGGCTAATGAATCAAGTTCTCATCTGAAGCATTTCCCTAGCCTCTATTACTTGCTGGTTATGTTAAGGTACTGATCGCATTTAACCTAAATCATGGTTTGTGAATGTATTGACATCTCCAGTCTAACGTTAATCACAAAAGATATTTTAATCATTGCAGCCTCAGTAAGTACCTTGTGGTATCATAATACTGTGATAATACTCAACCTAAGAAAAACCTCCATCTTCATGTATTGGCAGCATCAGCCCGTTATACTAAAGACTTTGCATATCCATGTGTCAAAGCTGCACCTCAAGAATAGCATCTCATCCTTACAAAATAAAATTCCACAACTCCTTACACCGTGCCTTGTATAAAGCAAAACCGTCATCTATATACCATAGATATTCTCTTACGAAATTTCTCATGTGAGAGTTCACGAACAAAATGAAGAGACCATTTGAGTTTGTATCCGAGTGTACCCGCACATTATGTTTACACCATGATCTATGGCATAAAATCGTACTTGGATATGTCATGCATATATACCAGGATTAGCATACCAGTTTCCTAGATAGGTAAACATCACTGGCCATAGCACCATCAGGAAGCCCTCAAACAACATCCAAACTAACATTGGGAAAATTTATAGCACTCGCATAGCCTGGATTGTTTCCTTATTATTATCACATGTTTCTTTTTAAAACCGATATCAATCTGTAACGTCCCAAGATTTTGGGTCCAATACCTGTCAGACACGTGGCGTTACCACCGCTCCAAAGGTTTTTGAAGCAAGACGACAAAATTACAAGAGGTTTAATTATATGAAACATAGGACGCTAACAAGAAATATCCAACTTACAAGTCTTAAATTACATGAATTTCGTACGTCCGAAAATATAAGCGATATATTACAAAAAGTCGAATATAATCTTCATCCCTATGTAACGATCCCTTTCACGATCCTTTACTACCTGAAATGAACACGTAACCATGAGCTCGAAAGCCCAATAACACAGGATACACGTCCATTTCAGAGGTTCGGCATATTTATTATATCATGCGTTTCCCATGCACAAACAAATGAAATGCAAATGTCACCGAGCAATGATATGTCAAGTAGGAATATATAAATATACAAATATATATATATTTATATACAAAATAGCCGTTCAAGTGGATCAGGTTGATCCTTCTTTCATTATGCTTAGCTTTTATTAAAGATTTTAAGACTCTTCATACATTTCAAGTCAAATCATATTGTCTTTCGTGGCTTGAACAAGTTGATGACATGGCTTTTACAAGTTCATGTCATGGCTTTTTCAGATTTATGTCATAGCTTTCACAAGTTCATGTCATGTTCTTCATGTATTTCATATCATGTTGTGTTGACTTTCATGACTTTTACAAGTTAATGACATGACTTTTATAGGTTCATGTCACGGCTTTCACAAGTTCATGTCATGTTCTTCATGTATTTCATTTCAAGTCATGTTGATTTTCGTGACTTGAAATTAATGATATTGGAGGAGTTACGACAAGAATTTAATATGTTTTCTACTATGACCACACTAAGAACAATTAAACAAGCAAGATGATCGTTGTAATCGACCTAAGACGGTTAATAATAACCAAACACGATCATCAATTGATGTCGCTACGTACATACTAAGGGATTTATCACACCCTCCTTAACTAGTACAGAACTCATAACTCTCCCAGTCATTGTCATTTACAAGAATTTTTTAATGTTCAAGTTTTCAGGATTATCAAGCAAATAACATGAAATTAATCCCAATGGTCCAAAAAAAAACATGAAATTAATCCCATTAATTCCATGTATAACAAGATTTGCAAGCTTTTCAAGATTCTCAAAATTAATTACATTAATTTTCATGTAAAGCAGATGACTGTCACAACGTTCATATATCAAGATTTTCCGACATGTATCATAAAATTAATTACATTAATTTCCATGTACAGCAAGCAACTGTCACGACGTTCATATTTCAAGATTTTCAGACACGTATCATAAAATTAATCACATTAATTTCCATGTACAGCAGATAACTGTCACAGCGTTCATATTTCAAGATTTTCATACACGTATCATGAAAATAATTACATTAATTTCCATATACAGCAGGTGACTGTCACGACATTCATATTCTCATTTGTCACATTAAATTATACTCGAGGGTAATGGAAATAATTCTATTATAAATCATAGGGGTCGGGTATTTTTGTAACGTTCTCTAAAGTTAACCAGGATTAATAGTTCGTTATAAAAATAATAACTAGCACAGGATATCACACATTAAGAACAAGCAGTATTCAGGAATTCAAAAATTTATTATAATCTATAATATTCTACAGGTTCCATCGTTATCCTCTAGGCATGCAATTCAACATACAAGACAGTTAAGCATATCAGAACTTTATTCTTTTATTCAGCATGCAAGTTTGTGATCAAACAGTCACACAAATCAAGTCAAACACACCCAAGCATTTCATTTAGGATAAGGATGTGTGTTACCGCGTCATTTTGATAAAAAAAAATAAGAAAGTCCATCGAATAAATCCAAACTTAATCATTCTATTTCGTATGTTCGTACCATGGGTCAAGGAGGCGATAGAAGCAAGCTCATCGTGCTGCTGTCTGAATCCAATCATCGGCGTATGAAGTCCCTTTGTCAATTCCTTCAAGTCGGCTGAAGATTTTGTCACGTTCCAGTATGACTTCGCCACTGCAGCGACAACATCACTCTATCCATACACCCAGTTCACGAATCACGAGATGCTTCCCAAGCTGCAGGAAGCATTTTGCAGCATTTTGAGAGCGTATCCTGGATATCTTGCGACAGTGGAAGCCGACCAAGTTCGAGCACAAGAATGCCCACATCTTTCTGTTACTGGTCACGTGTACCCCGATTACATTGGCCTTGGCCTGTTCTCTTACGTGCAACTTGCTGCCTCCAAATTGTCAAGGCCGTCCTCCTTTCCTGATAAACCATCATTCCTTCACATTGGCTGTAAGTCGGTTACCTTCAATTCTGCACTACGAGATGGCGAGCAAGTACCTGATTTCGAAGATAAACTTAGGCGAAGGATAATGAGATTCTTGAATATATCAGAAGATGATTATTCTATAGTTTTCACAGCTAACCAGATAGCAGCATTCACATCAGTAGCAGAAGCATATCCTTTCAGGACCAACAAGGATCTTCTAACCGGCTATGATCACGAAAGTAACCGGATCCCGATATTCATACCAATGGATGATCATGGCAGGCGAGAACGGATGGCATGTGTTGCTAGACATTAGCTCTTCCAAAAGACATGGACAAAAACAGGCCAACAAAAAAACCCCTTCGTACGCTTTAGTCCCACAGGCCAAAGCTGTTATCCCGCACGAGCACATAAGAAGTAAAATCTGCAGCAGGCCCCCATTGTATTCCAAGATAACACCTCTTACTCCAAGAAGCTCGTCAAAGGTGCCCAGACCCTGTTTGCATTCGCCAGAGATCCTAGCAAGCGGAAAAAAACAGCAGTCCGTAGCATCTCGCCATCGAAAACCCGCAAGCCATGTCCCAAACTTCCCATCGCCGCAAACAGAACCAACCCCATCACATCCCCCTAGAATTCATCCACGCACAGCACGGCGCCGCAACCCCAGAAACCAGCCGGATTCCCCGACTTCAATTATATCAACTCCACAACCAGCATCTAGACTGTGGGTACAGAGATGCCCAGCAAGCAGGAAGCGGATAGAAAATTAAATGGTTTAGACATGTCGTCGAACAGGTCGCCAGCCCTGGCCACCGGACAAGTGCAAGACGGCAAACTTCCCTTGACGTATGGCATTCATCCAACACTCCCACCTTTCCCTCATCTGCACCGTCCTCATCTACCGTCGACATCATCATCTCCGGCATCGGCTCTATCGTCGCAACCAGCGGTCGGGTTCACGATTTTGAGATTCGATACCAAATTGATAGAAAATTTGAAGGTAAGATGATCAGCGTCGAAGAGGACAACGTTGTTTGAGTTTCAGCTTCAATGGCTGAACTGTTGGCTTAGGTTTAAGGATTTGCTTTGACAAGTGGTGCGAGATTTGCCCTTACCGCTGTTGCTGCCGCGAACTGGGCAACACTTGTTCAGGATATAAGGGTCTTTGGTTTGGATATGTGAAGGTGGTAGGTGGAGATGCTGGTGGAGGCGGTAGGATTTGGTGGAAATGAGTGGGAGTGGGAGCGGGAGTGGTGGTTGCTTTCATCCCACTCACAAAAAAAAAAATTACCAGAATATTACAGGAACAAATTGACTGCCATGCCATGGAAGCTTGCACATGTATTTCCAGACATAAATTTACTGCAAAATTATTATTCTCCAACATTTTATTTAAGATACTTGCACACATAATTTAAAACACAGGTCCGTGCCATCAAACGGATATAGGACGCAAAACAAAAATCTGACTTTGCTTCAATTCACAACACACAAGATACTTATGTCAAAATGTTGGATCGATCAACCAGGACGGGAGATTCATTAGGCATAGATGGCGGGATTGGCCACAAGGTACTCTTCAACAACCTTGAAGATATGCTTCATCTTCTCCTGTCCGAACTTGACACCCTCTTCATTGATCTCGACACCTTCCACGGGGTGAAACTCGGTTTTCATGTAGCAGATGCTGCCGGTGGCGGTAGCCTCGAACTTAGTCTCATTGACTACGCGGTCATACTTTCCTTGAATCACATCGCCTTCAAAGGTTGTGTACTTGCAGTAGAACTTCGCCACATCGAGCTCATCAGTCCTATGCTTCGCAAATTTGACGTGATGTCCTACATAATTTTAACATCGCACAATGATATCTCAAGCTTAAGCGATGTGATGGAGAACACAAATACATTGTTCCAAAACGTTATGGATAAAACACCATGACACATCTTTTATAAAGAGTTGTCTATGAATTTGACACTGTGATAACTTTTGGACACAGTGGTTAGCATATGTTACATGTGCGATTAATTTTGATTTATATATGTGGAATTCAATGACAATAATTATTTGTATATGACCAAGTACCTTTGGGAAAGTTGAGCTGTTGAACGCTGCCGACCTCGACGGAGTCACCCTCAACAAACTGGATGCTTTCGAAGGATTCGGGCATGAGCTTGGGGAAGAGAGAGTGGTGTTCGAGGCACAATGCCTTGAACAACCTTCCCGGGGCAACGGGGCTCTCAATCTCTTGGGTGAAAGTCTTAGCTCCCATGTTTACTAGCTTCTTGATTAGTACTTAAAATTGATGGAGAAGTTGGGTGAATTTGTTGAAGATACTTCTTTGTTTTGGTAGTGAGCTTAGCAAGATGAGCGATGTGTATTGTATTTATAGTGTGAGGCAGAGGATGATAGTATGGCATGGGCCCGGCTTGGGATATAATGATACTTGATAATTTTAGTGCTCCTATTGAAGTAAGTTGGCTTAGTCTTGGCTTTAGTATGAAATGAAATGGTCTAATCGTTGAACATGTCACGTTGTTCTAGATGGTGGTCCGGTGGAACATTCAAAGTTGGATGGAGGCAGCACAAGTTGGTGATTAGGTATTATTGAAGCGTTATTGAGAAAACAAATGTTAAATCCTTTCGTCTTTGATTATAAGTAACTCTGATACCGAGAGAAGTTTATCAAGATGAATTTTAATTTACGATGTCAGGAGATCAAATACTATGATTTTACATAAATATGTTGTGACAAACTTATACTGATGTTTAATTAACTTTTGTGTTTTGGAGTGATGATAAAAATATTCTCTTCTTCTCATAAATTTTGGAACACTTTGACTCGATACGATATTTTATATATGTATTGATTTTTTATGAATTTGATAAACGTAAAATATGTTTTAAATGATAGTGAGATTTATCGTTACAATTATGAGAGGGGATAATAGCTATATGATAACAAATGGTGATTGTTTTGATATTTTTTAAGATAAAATATTTATCAAATAATGAAATGTTAGTAAGTTTTTTGGGACAGTCCAAAAAAAATGTTATAAATTTTATGCGACGAAAGAAATAATATTTTGCGATGTCATTTAGAGATCGAATTAATGAACCTAGTCAAACATAGCAAATGTTTTCAATTTTATGAGAGAGAGAGAGTGATAAGAATGTGCAATCTCTCCATTTGTATAGAAATTATTGTGACAAAAGTTAGATGTATTAGTTATAATGTAGTTAGTGTGTTTATGCTAGGAGTCAAGTAAATAGTTCCAGTCTAGGTCAGATGCCAGTGAGCAGACGGATGCAGATGTATAAGGATCGTGCAGGCCACCAGATGCAGACTACTACAAAGGACTTTGGATAAACAACTAATGCATTCATAAGCAACAAAGGAACTGAAAGTCTTCAGGATGAAGGAGTGAGTTTGCAGACAAGGACCAACATTGCAATGCATAAACTAAGTCAGATCTGAGTGCAGACAAGGGTTGCAACAGAAACTAGATGCAGACTAGGGTTGGAATATGGGATGCAGACTAGGGTTATGACAGAGACTGTGCGCAGACCAGGAATTGCAGCAGACTGGACTGCAACAGAGGTGATTGCTAAGGTAGTGTCAGAGGTATGAAGTCAGTCAAGCGAGGATTTTAGTTAAAATAGCAATGACACGGTTTCTGTGGTAGTGGAAGTCGTCTTTATCAGGAACGAGATGGTGGAAGACATGAGTGGACTGCCAGGAACAGTGCATTGTCTACAAAGATTCGTTCCTTGAGCCTTTAAAAGTAGCAATTTTAGTTAAAGTAGCAATGGCACGGTTTCTGTGGTAGTGGAAGTCGTCTGCATCAGGAACGAGATGGTGGAAGACATGAGTGGACTCGCAGGAACAGTGCATTGTCTACAAAGATTCGTTCCTTGAGCCTTTAAAAGGGAACCGGTAAGACTTATTAAAAAAATACTGTTGAACGTGGATTGAGGAGCAAAGAGTGCAAAGCAATCTGACGACTCAAAGATTACTCAAGAAAGCCAAGTCGTGAAGGTACAATCGAAAGTGTCACTAGTCTGCAAAAGAACAAAATCTTGCAGCAGAGTCCAGCGTTCGGATCTGTGCAAAGTTTCTAGGTTCTTTGTCTTTCATACAAGTTAGATAACTTGTAGAAAGAAAGTCTCTTGTAAACAAAAACAAGAAGATAGTGATACTCACCTCTTGGGTTGACTACACTAGTCACCAAGGGAAGACTGAACTAAGTTCTCGATCATCATTTGATATCGAGTGTCTGAACCAGTATAAATATTGTGTCCATTTACTGCTTTCATTATACTGATACTTGGAATTGCTTCTGACAAATTATCACAGCCGAAAACGAGATAAAGACTCAAGGAGTTACAAATCTCGAGTGCAGACTAGATAGTATCATTTGCAGACTATCTGATTAGTCTGCACACAATAGTAGTCTGCATAATATTATTATTCCGCAGAAAAAGAGCATTAAAATCTTGTACAACCTATTCATCCCCCTCTAGGTTGAAACTTAAACCCTACAGAGAGTAATAATAATAAATTCTACAAATATAAGATCAAGCTTGTTGTAAAATACAGTGGAAGATTGATACAAAATCAACTCAATAACGTTTAAGAAGAGATAAAAAAAGATTAATAAGCGAAATCAATCTTTCTTATTCATCAATGATGAGAGGAGTATATTCTTTGTCCTAGTTTATTCTCTAACCTCTACTTTCGCGGACTCAATTTAATCATAATATATATTAATACGGTACGAGAAATTATATGAGTGTTAAAACTTGTGTAAATTTTGATCAAGAAATAATATTTTTTGAGTGATAGTGGGGTTTAATATAGCACTTGTGAGAGAAGATAATATGTGTACTATAATAGATAAGATTGATTCAATATTTTTCTAATATTAAAAGATTATTGTTAATTCCCCGTCATAGAAAGACTTGAAGAGGGGGGGGATGAATTGAGTATTTCCAATTTTTGAATTTTATTTGAACAATTGATTGTAATTCAAATGACTCGGTTCTCATAAATGATTCAATTCAATTCATATTTATGAAAATGATGATTAGTGCAGAAACATAAAAACACAGTTTTTATACTCCTTCGTTCCCAACTAAGTCAGAGATTTACATCAAGTGTAGAGGTACAATAATGTACTATAGCATCCCTAAGTATAATCTATCACCTCCAGCTTACAAACTCTACAGATTTTAAAAGATAATTTACTGAGATAAATATCCAATTTATCTCAGTAAATTAAAACAAGCAAAATCTTTTTTAAACCAGTACCTCGAAAATCAGCATTCAGTTATAGGATTGTCATTGTGACGAAAACCAGTTCTTAGTCAAGGTTAGGTTCTTTTCGAAAACATGCTCAAGGTAATTCAAATCTTGTGTGCTCACTATTACAACTAATAGATAAGATGATCAACTTGTCTACAACACATTTTTACATTACTTGACAGATTTGTGACTCCATCTTGTAATCTTGGTGTATTGTTCTTGAGTTGTCATCTTTGACTTTTTGATTACTTCCTTGATATGCAATCTTGAATCCATCAGATTTTCCCAAGGTTATACATTGCACCTGCACATTATTAAACTTGAAAATCATTAGTCCTTTACTGTTTTTCATCATCAAAACATCCCAAGTTTCAACAATTCCCCCCTTTTTGGTGATGGCAAACAGTGATGGTCATAAAATTATAGGACAAATAAATCTAATGACCAAGACAACTCATACATTCATGATCCAGTTCTTCTGAATGAGTCAGTTTAGAAAATAATACCTGAAGGTTCTCAACATCCTTGGATTAACATTAACAGTTCCTGTTTTGGATGCTAAATAGACATGATCAAGGCAGTATATTCTCATAGAAGTTCACAATAGATCATGTTCTTATAGACACGATGAGCCTTTATGCTCTAATAGTCTCATTCCAACCTTTTAAGGAGCATAGACAATTATATTTGATCATTAGAGAACAAGATAAATCAATGAAAGAGCAATTAAAGACATCAAAGCAAACTATAGACAGGATAACATAAGCAACTCTAAAGAAAGGATAAGTCAAACATTAAACAAGACTATAAGGCACAATAAGAAAAACTAAGTGACAATCCATTCCTTTTTCCCATTTTGACATCATCAAAAAGGTTAGACTACAAGCCACCTATAAAATGAGTTGTCAATAGTCTTCATGTTAAGTGACACCTATTTTTGGAGAATATGCAAAGATAAACACAGAAAGTCATAATTACGAAATCTAGAAAGTCAAATAGTACATACCAAAATTGCCAGATTTTAAAAGATGTTCAGACTAAGATAAAAGATTAAATCAAGGAAGAGATAACAAGGAACAAGGCTGGATTATTTTGTGGTATTGAATGAGGCCATGTGTTTGAAGGTAGCCAAGGCAGAGTCCATGGCAGCTTTAAGGTCAGTATCTTCCTCTTCTGGTTAGCCAACGTTTCCTCAAGAACATTCTGCGCAGTGAGCTTTCTGTCCAGTGTTTGATAAACCAGCTCCCTGAGCAAATCAAATTCTGTTCCATTCACCTCTCATTTTCTTAAATTCGATCAGCTTCACATATCCCTCATCCAAGTTGTTAGTCGTATGGGGTTGGCGATTGTCCTTCAATTTCACAATGCCCATCTTCTTTAGTATCTTAGACAACCAAATCAAGGCAAAGCATGACTCCACTAATGTTTGACATATAACACGTGATACATCATTAACAGGGGCATATTGACTTCCTCACTCTGACACAGTAGTTCCATGATAGTTAGATCCAAACCATTGGATTCATTCTTTCTTGAAGATCTGGGAAGAACACCTCGAACCATCAAAGAAAACAACAACCGATTCTCATCTATCATTGAGTTGATGTTGACTGATTCAGCCTTGGTCAGAGCTTCATTACCATTGAACTTCGTTGAAATGCTTAAGGGATTGATCTCAGGCATCTTGGGCAATACCCCGTTTCCATAGTTCCCAAATCCACAAGCAGGAATACCCAAATGCACTCTCTTTGTCTCCCTTCTTTACTATCTTCTTCTTCTTCTTTCCTTTCTCCTTTCCTGTACCTTCAATAGTCACCTTCGCTGATTTCCCCTCACCCTGTGCATCTTGGGCTTTCGGATCTAAGGGAATCTTAGGCTCCTCGGTAGGTACCACTTCCTCTATCTTCTTCTGATCGTCCTTCTCTCCTGACTCACTATCCTTCTTAACATCAACCCAAACTCCTTTTCATTCAGATCTGACACTGCGGCTTCTTGATTTTCAACAGGAGCCTTCTCATGAAGCAGTTCAAATTGTGGTTGTGGTGTAGCATCTTGATTCAGTTTTTGTGGGATGACCTCAGACTCACAGACACTAATTGTGTATCTTCGCTTGGCTTCGTGGACGATTTGAATTTTGGGGCTTTCAAAGCTTTCGGATTAGTTTGACGTTTAGGTTTTGAAGATTCGGGAGGTTGAGTTTTTGTTGATTGTCTTTCCACTAGTTTTTGGCATGGTTGGATATGAGAGATTGGTGATTGAAGAGAGAATTTTGGAGAAGAGAGGAGATTTATAGAGATAAAGGGATGGACTGAGTAGAGGGTTTGATTCAGTTTACAGAGTGAGTGGGTGGTTGCGGAGTGAGTTGGTAGTTGTGATGGCATGCAGAGAGTTCACGAGAAGTGGGATTTGTCAGTTTTCATGCCAAAGGATTGGCTGAATTTTTGACTGATTGGATAGGCTCAACTAAGATAAGACTTTTCAAACCAATTTGAATCTTTTGCGGAGGAAAAAGAATGCACACCTCACATAATAAATCATAAAAGCAAGATCTTGAAAAATGTCACATCCGATATCATAGAATTATAACAGAGTGTATTTGTTTGCACACCTCACATAAAATTTACTTATCCAATCTGACTTCATACGTCCCTGAAGTCACAATTAATTATAAATTTCACCAAAAATCGACATCATCCAGGGTTAGAGAATAAATATCATTTACTTAAATTTTATCATTCATAGTTCTTGTTTAAGTTTTTCGAATCTTTCTTTTCCAAGTGGTTTAGTGAAAATGTCTGCTAGTTTTTTTTCAATCTCACAGTATTCCAACTTGATATTTCTTTTCTCGTAGTGATCTCTTAAAAAATGATGTCTCAAATCTATATGTGTTGGTTTTTTAATGCATGACCGGGTTCTTAGTTACATTAATGACACTTGAATTAACACAGAATATACGTACACATTAACATTTAATTCCAAAGTCCCTTAACTATTGTTTAAGCCATAAAATTTGAGCACAACACAAACCTGCTACTATGTACTCAACTTATGCGGTCAATAGTGCAACAGAGTTTTATTTCTTTGAACACAAAGAAATCAAACATGAATCGATTCAGTGATATGTATCAGATGTGCTTTTCCTGTCAACTAAGTAACCAACAAAATCTACATCAGTGTTCTCTACAAGTTCAAAGCTTTCTCCTTTAGGATACAATAATCCTAATTTCTGAGTTTCATTCAAGTACCTAAAGATCCTTTTAACTGCTTTCAAGTGTGATTCTTTTGGATTCCCTTAAAGACGAGCACACAAATACACACTAATTACAATGTCAGGTCTACTTGCTGTTAAATATAAAAGAGATCCCATCATACCTCTATACTCACTCTGATCCACACTCTTACCTCTGAAATCCTCATCCATTTTCCAAGCAGTTGGAATAGGAGGATCGCATGCCGTGGCATCCACCATCTTATATTTGTTCAGAAGTTCCACTAGGTACTTGTGTTGATGAATTAAGATTCCACGCTAGGATTGCTTGATATGTACTGCAAGAAAGAAGTTTAACTCCCCCATCATGCTCATTTCGAACTGTCCTGTCATCAACCTGAAGAACTCATCACACAGAGATTCATTAGTGGCACCAAATATTATGTCATCTACATAAATATGGGCCACTAACAAGTCTCGATTCTTGTTTTTTATTTTGATAAACAGTGTATTATCTACTTCTCCTTTCCTGAAACCATTGGAAACTAGACAGTCAGACAATTTTTCATACTAGGCCCTAGGAACCTGCTTTAAACCGTAAAGAGGTTTGTCTAATTTATACACATAATTAGGATTGGATGTATCTTCAAAACCAAGTGGTTATTCCACATACGCTTCCTCTTTTAAGTTACCATTCAGAAATAGGTTTTTTACATCCACTTGGTAAAGTTTAAAGTTTATGTATACTGCAAAAAAAAAAAAAAAAAACAATAGTAGTCTAATGGCCTCTAGTCTTGCTATAGGGGCAAAAATTTCTTCATAATCAATGTCTTCTTCTTGATTGTACCCTTTAGCAACTAACATAGCCTTATTTCTTACCACCATACCAGAATCATCAAGTTAGTTTGTAAATACCCATTTAGTACCAATGATAGGATGATCTTTAGGTTTAGGTACCAAACGCCACACTTTGGTTTCTCTCAAATTGATTAAGTTTCTCTTGCATTGTACAAATCCAATCATTATCTTGTAATGCATCAGAAACATCATGAGGTTTAATGAGAGATAGAAAGGCAAAGAATGCACAAACAATGATGTGTTGATTTCATGATGATGCGTTGGATCTTGTCTGGACTCCTTGGTTTAGTCCACCAATCACTTGATTCAGTGGATGTGAAATTTTGTACTTTCAGTTATGAAGAAGCAAATCCTCATCATGATCCAGTTCCTGTGAGGGCTGGTCTTCTTCAAACAGCCTTGCCAAAGATCAGTCCTCAATGACTTTTAATAATTGGTCTAATCAATGCTCTGTTAAGGATATATGTTGCTGTGTTGATAACGTTTGCCCATAAATTCCTTGGTAGATTACTGTCCAGCAACATGGTCCGTGCCATTTCTTCTAAGTACCGGTTCCTACGTTCTACCACATCATTTTGTTGTGGTGTGTGTGGGACTGAGAAATTATGATCCACTTGATTTTTATTGCAATAATCAATAAAGGAGGCATTATCAAACTTAGTTCCATGGTCTGTTCTCATAGAAAACCAGTTTGTGCTCAAGTTGGTTTTCAATTTTTCGAATGAAGCTTTCAAATTCTTCAAAAGTATCACTCTTATTAGTTAAAAACATCACCCAAGTAAACCTGGAATAGTCATCAACAATAACAAAAAAAACCTACTTCCCCCTCTACTTCTTACTCTCATTGGACCACAAAAATCCATGTGAATAAGTTATAAGGGTTTAGATATACTTATCACTCCTTTTGCTTTGAATGAGGACTTAACATGTTTACCTTTTGCACAAGGGCCATACAACCCTTCACTTATATACCTCATTGAAGGTAGGCCTTCTACCATATTTAAAGTGTTGAGTTTATTGAGCGAATGGTAGCTTGCATGTCCTAAATGTTTATGCCACAAGAGTGGTGTGTCATCCTATACACTTAAGCAACTGAGGTTTTTCTTAGGAATTTCATTCAGAGAGATCTTGTAAATACAAAAACGAGAGTTCACTACTCTGTATTGAAGAACAATATCTATAGTAGAGTCCAGTGATCGGATCTGTGCAAAGATATGGATTCTTCATCTTTTGTACAAGTTAGCTACCTTGTAAAAAAGGGTTATGTTATAAGCCACAACCAAGAAAATAGTGAACTCATCTCTTGGCTTGACTAAATTGATCACCAAGGGAAGATTTCAACAAGCTCTCGATTATCAATTGATAACGAGTGTCTGAACCGGTATAAATATTGTGTTCTTTATTTGTTTTCATTGCTTGACATATTTAGAACTGTTAGGAATCAATTACTACAACCAAAAAGAGACAAACTTATAAAGTTTGAGTCTCTGCTGTAGATTACCTCAGTAGTCTGCATAGAACAGTAGTGTTCAAAGTTGTTAAATCTACTACATAAAGCAAATATTTTTAAATCAACCTATTAACCCCCTCCCCCTCTAGGTTAAACCTTTGTACCTAACAGGTGGCATAACTAGAACTCGCTTGTTTGGCTTGTCAAGTAATTTGGATAAGTCAAGTTTATCTCCTCGAAAGCTAATAAAGACCTCACTGTCTTTGTTTACTGTTGGCATGTTCAAGTTCAAATCACTACATTGTTGAGTGATAATTGTGGGTGGAGATTCGATTTTTTCAGTGCTCGATTGCTTCACAAATCTGTACTTTATTTTCAACCTTGTTGTATTACATGGATTGGTCCTTAATGATGGATCGTAACTTAGTAGTTTTACTCTTAGCCTTCATAACATCAAATTTAAGCAATTCATTTGATGCTCTAAGTTCATCATTTTTCTTCTTCAGTTTTTCCTGCTCAATTCTAAGATCGGCAAGATTTTCCTCAAGAGCATTTTTCTCATAGAGCAATTTTTCATGAGTCTCAATCAAGGTAGTAAATATTTCAATCACACTGTTCCTAGGAAAAAATATGCATGTCAGTTTTCATTGAATCAAAATCAATATCTACCTCATCATTCAGATCTTCTTCTTCATCTCTTATAGCCATCAAATAATCTTTGCTGTTTCTTTCTTCACCTCTCTCTTCTCCTTGTTCTTCTTCACTTTCAAAGTTGAACTAATCCCAAGTTTCACATGATACCATCATGGCCTTTTTAACATCAGCTTCTGAAAATCTTTCCTGTCTTGCTTTTGATGTGTCTATCTTGGTTTTGGTTTAGAGAATTTTCTTTTTTTTTCCCTTTGAAATTCTTAGCAAGTTTAAGATACTTCTTGGTGAGAAAAATAAAATTATCCTTATCTACCTATGAAGATTCTGGTTCTTCATCATGAACCGGTTCAACTGTGAAAGCTAGACCTTTTCCTTTTTCTACAACTTCAATGGCATCATGACGCTGTATAAAGTTCTTGTGGGATAGCAGTGAACCAATCAGGTCATCAATATCCATTTCTTGTAGATTCTTGGCCTCTTGAATAGGAGTGACCTTTGGCTTCCATGATTTGGGAACAGCCTTTCTTACTGTACTGGGCTCCTCAAAATCTTCCGAACTTGATTTTCTATAGAAATAGGTTGTCCTAGATAATCTATCTCATTAACAATGTTAGTGAATCTTGCATGCATTTTTTAGATAGATTCTTCCTTTTTCATGATGAAGAGCTCATGCTTTTGATTCAAGAGGTCAATCTTGGAATGTTTTACCTGGTTTGTATCTTCGTATGTTACTTGCAATTTGTCCCACATCTCTTTGGATGACTTGCAAGCTGATATATGATTATACTCTTTTGCAGACAGTTCCCATATCTGTAATTTCTTTGCTTTGACATTCTTCTCTAGCTTGCTAAGATCATGTTTATCCCATTTATCTTCAGGCTTTGGGACAGTTTGACCTTTATCATCCTTGTACTCAAATTTGACTGGTCGAGTTTTGATGATCTGCCAAAGCTGGAAATCCTCTGCTTGAATGTAAGTTTCCATGCATTCTTTCTAGTAAGAATAGTAGCTTCCATCATAGAGGGGCGGCCTTTGAGATGAAAGACCCTCTCTTAAATCCTGTGAAGACATAGTTTGATCTCCTATTCACGTGGTTAGCATTTAAGAAGGTCAGACTCTGATACCAATTGTTAATTCGCAGTCATAGAAAGACTCATGAGGGGGAGGGTGAATTGAGTATTTCCGAATTTCAAATTTTACTTAAATAGTGGATTGCAATTCAAATGACTCGGTTCTCATAAATGATTTAGTTCAATTCCTGTTTATGAAAATGATGATTAGTGCGGAAACATAAAAACACAGATGCTTCATCCCCAACTAAGTCAAGGATTTACATCCAGTGTAGAGACATGGCAATGCACTATAATATCCCTATCATCTGTAGCTTACAGACTTTACTGCAACACTCCAAACTTGTAAACTCTATTACAAGCTCATTCACCTAGTCTATCCTAAGATAAGAAGAAATACAATACAAATACCTCCTATGTTGTAGTCACCTATATCAACCTAGGCCAAGGTTTCTCTACGCAATAATCCAGTTCACAAGTGATTGTTGTAAAGCAAAAACAACACAGAATCAAACAATGATACATAATGATACCTTGTCGATTAGCATATATGAACACTTTAGATTCGAGTATACCTCTATCATTTAAAGTATCGAACCTCTTGATTCAATAAATTTGAATTTCATAAGAACACTTTGAAAAGTCCTTTGCAATGTTTGTACTTTGTGAATCGATTATCGTTAGAATATTTCAATCTTCCTAAATAGTGAAAACAACATTTCATGAAGAGGTGGAGTAATGGAGAATGTGGCTAAACTTGAACCTGCTCTAGTAAAAAAACAGTCAAGTCACTATCTCATAAAAATAGCAATTTGTTCAAAGATCAATTTTTTGTAAAACCCTCTAGTAAAAATAGGGTTTTACAAAAAATAGCAATTTTTTGTAAAACCCTATGACCTTACCTCGTTTAAAACATTTAATAGATTAAAATATAATTACTGAGATAAATATTCAATTTAAAACACGAAAAACATTTTTTAAAATACTAGCAAAAAAATTAGGATTCTATTATAGGACTATCACTATAACAAGAACCATTTCTTAATCAAGGTTTCTTCTTTTCATGAACATGTTCAAGATAATTCAAATCCTATGTGCTCACTACTACAACTAATAGACAAGAGTACCAACCTATGTACAACATACTTTTACACTACTTGACAGATCTATAACTCCATCTTGTAGTCTTGGTGTATTGTTCTTGAGTTGTCATCTTTGCCTTGAAGTTTGATTACTTCCTTGATATGCAATCTTGTGTTCATCAAATTTCCCCAACCTTTTACATTGCACCTCTACATCATCATACTTGTAAATCATTAGTGCTTTACTATTTGTAATCGTCAAAACATCACAAAGTTCAACAATTATCAAAAAATGGAATGTTATATTTATTTTAGTATAGTTCAAAAAGAAAAGTGTTATAATTAAATTGAGTTGGAGGGAGTAGTATATTCTTTGTCTCAATTTATTTGGAATAATTTCATTATTCAATATGCATTTTCAAGAGGTTCATGTCTTGGCTTCAGGATGCAACAACATTTTTTGCCAATAGTATAAAATTAAAATATATAATTTAAACTATTTTTAATATTTCACAATAATTATTAGAAAAATTCATATAGATCCTTTCACAACGTGAGTCAAAATTTATATCGACATATGCATGCGATCAAACTTTTATACTCCCTCTGTCCAACGATAATCTCAACATTCGTCCACTTCAATTATAAAGTTCACGACGCTAAGAATTCACAAGACAACCAAAGAATATGCTTTGTAAATTTATCATGAAACATCAAACATATATAAGTTACGAGGTACTTCTTCTATCCTATAATAAATATAAAAATATCCCACAATAATTATAATACTATTCTATTTAAAAATTTTTAATATAAAAAATACGAAATCAATCAAACTCAGTTATATTACATACAATATCTTCAATCACATGTTATAATAAACCACACTATCATCAAATTTTTTTTGTTTTTTCTTTGGATACGATGAATTTCATTGCGTGAAAAGAATCTCAAAACTCATTACAACTCCAATAAGCCATTGGGGTAAACCGGCTAATTGATGGGACATGCCCCTCCTCCTCTTAGAAGACATGACATCACCTAGGCATGAAATCATCCTGCATACGACAAAACAAAAGCTAATTATGCTAACGAGCTATCATTCTCATCAAAAAAAAATATTTTTTTTTATCAAATTTTATAAAAATTTACACATAAATAAATTTTTATGTCGATCAATTTATTATTTATTATAAGATAGAAAGAATATAATATTCTATCAAAATAAAATTTATACTATATTGTTTAGAAGTAAAAAATAATATATCAAAATATATAATAAATAATATAGTTATCGCATAACTTTTCAATTATTTTTTCATGGAGGGAGTAACTTTATTTGACATAAAAAAAGTAATTAGTATTCTCAGTATATGTTTTAGGATGCATATGAAGAGTAAGGGAGTATTAGATACACCCACATGAGTTTGCATACTTGCTATTTTCCGGATTTTGATTAGTGAAGAAAAATTAGCCACAATTGGATCTGATTTAAAATCGATCTTTTTATCGATGCAGAAAAATCCCCTAGAATCTTCTGTCCCTTAAAATCCAAGATATAGAATATTCCACATAATCTTTCCTGACTTAGAAAAAATGAGCCAACTTGATTGAAATCAGCTTAAATTTTTCGTTAATAAGCATCAAATTGATAATCAAGAGTCAAGTCAATATTGTTTTGTCCAAATATAGATGGAATAATTAGACTTTCTATATTATTTAACGGAGATTCGATTTACGTCTAACAATCATTAATATTTTTTGATAAAATTTATAAAAAACATATTTGATTATCATATAATACGAATGAAAAATTTATATGGATTATTATATATTCATAATTATTACATCTACATTGGGAAGTAACGATAATGGGGTGGCATTTCCCATTTAACTATTTTCTTGCGGATGGCAATCTTGTCTTTGCGTCCTTGAATATCATTATTACGAATTTAATAATGGATTCGAAAGCATATTCGTATATCCTTGACGTACCAAATCCCATTCCAACCCATGATAATGGGCGGCAAACGGTGATCATTCTATCGTTCATATGAATCCCGCATTATTTATTTTTGGTCCATCTAGTGACTTGAGAATCTTGAAGTTAATCGCGGCCAGTAGCACTAATATTTTAAAAATGGTAGTTGCGTGTTATTTTCGCAATCAAAAGATATGGACATAAAAAATGACGTGACTAACATAGAAGGTTGTATTATGTTGAAATTGTTGAAATTGTTTCCTAACTGTTGTTAAGGATATGAAAATGATTAAATTTATATAGAAATTTAATTACATATATATTGAATGTAAAAAATAATTACATATATTTAATTATGTCTCTATCATAGGATACGGAATGCTAGGTCGTGCTCAGATGGGATACAAAAGTGACTACTCAATCTAGTATTTTGGGTGTTTCGGAAAACCCAAATCGGTGTTGTAGAACTCCTTACGATAAGGTGGAGATTGTTGAAATTATCATAAGGAGTTATGTGAACAAAGCGCCCGATGCAGTGGTGTTCGATGCCAGGCGTGGGTTTTGTGAAGAAGCAAGCAATCAGGACAAACTGTGAAGTGCCCAGGTACGGGCTTGGCCACGCCTAAGCACGGTTCGTCTTTTCTATAAGAAGAGGGTTTGGACCGAATGCGAGATTGGTTCAGATTTGGTCCTAGTTTGGTGTATATCTATTTTATTTATGAGTTTATAAATAGTCTTGTATCAGATGTAATTGATGTATCGATCAGAGTGGATTGTCCTATAGATTATGAGATGCTCTCTCTAAGTGAGATTAAGTGAGTTGGGAGAGACGATCATTGTAATCGTGTGATTCGATTTGTCGATTGTTTCTTAGTGAGGTTTTCTTCCGACGATCGAGTTTTTTCACGTTAAATCTCGAGTATTGTTGTTTCGATTTTTTATTTATGTTAATCTGTATTTAATTATGTTATTCGGATCCATCGATTCACGAGTGTAAATTTGTAACAATATTAAATACCAACGGATGCATATTACCAACAGATGCTACAAGGGTTTTTTTTTAAAAATAAAATAAAATAACATAGATCCTAGAAGTGATTTCGTCGCCAAATTGAGATGCTTATTGTTTGTAACAAATTGACTGCCATGCCATGGAAGCTTGCACATGTATTTCCAGACATATGTTTACTGCAAAATTATTATTCTCCAACATTTTATTTAAGATACTTGCACACATAATTTAAAACACAGGTCCGTGCCATCAAACGGATATAGGACGCAAAACAAAAATCTGACTTTGCTTCAATTCACAACACACAAGATACTTATGTCAAAATGTTGGATCGATCAACCAGGACGGGAGATTCATTAGGCATAGATGGCGGGATTGGCCACAAGGTACTCTTCAACAACCTTGAAGATATGCTTCATCTTCTCCTGTCCGAACTTGACACCCTCTTCATTGATCTCGACACCTTCCACGGGGTGAAACTCGGTTT
>LIEC01006077.1:0-12850 GCA_001925005.1 Drosera capensis
GATTAAACGTGATTTAATATAAAAATAAAAATAATATAATATAATATAAAAAATATATATTATAATAATTATAAGACGAAATAAACGGATAAAACAAATAATGGACATCTGTGTATGATTTGTTTTGTTGCAAATAAACCCTTCAACAACACAACCAAATCTCAACACAAACCAAACACAACTCGTCTCCCAAACTCTCCTTTCTCAATTACACATCTCCATCATCACCCACCATTACCTCTCTTTCTCTCTCCTCTCTTCATTTTTTCCAATCATTGCTTGGAAAATACTTTCTCTCTCTAGAAATCCGGCGATCGCGATCCAAATGTCTCCGATTCCGGCGACGGAGAACGGCGTCGAAGGCGACGACGACGAGGTCTCCGACGACGAAGAAGAATACGAAGCCGAGACCGAAGCGGCGGAGGCGGAAGCGGAGGAGGAGGAGGATGAGCCGAGGCTCAAGTATCAGAGGATGGGAGGCAGCGTGCCGACGTTGTTGAGTTCTGATTCCGCTTCCTGCATTGCCGTTGCCGAGAGGATGATCGCGCTCGGGACTCATGGCGGTGTGGTTCACATTCTCGATTTTCTGGGGAATCAGGTGAGGTTGAGGGTTGGTTTGATTGGAGTTTGATGTGATTGAGCTAATTTGTGAATGAATGAATGTTTGATTGAGTGAGTGAGTGAGTGATTGATGTTCGGTGGAGCTTTGGTTGAATAGTGATGGCTGGATAGATCGCTTATAGATTTCATTTCTATGTAGGCTATCGTGAACTTGAAATTCGGAACATAATGGCGGAATTTTGATGGTGTTATTGTAGTGGAACAATTTGTTGGCTAGATAATGTTAAAGAATTTGACTATGATTGAAATGAATAGATACAAATGATACAAATGAAAGCAAAGGCCTGATTACTTATCGTTATGGTTCATCATGAAGAGGGAGAATTGAATAATTCGTCTATACTTTTCACGTGATTAATATTGCTTAGTTTCGTGTTTAAGGTGAAAGTGCTAATTCTACATAGTAATCGGTGTGCTATTGACTGTTGATGCAGTGTTATTGCGACTAACATTTTGGCGGCGTAGGGGTCCGAGTTAGGTTGTAGTCTTCCAAGAACTATGATTATCTGCAGGACATCAATCTTCTTGCAGCAGACAACCATGAGGTGCTCTTGCTGCAAGGATTTAATGTCATTATGCCCACTTTGGTCTTTGTATTCTATTAGTCGAGGTGTTGAATCTAATAGACTAATACCTTGACGTTCTTCGGTAAAATGCACAAATTTCCATGTATTGATCATTTAAGGTGAAACCGCAACGTGTCATTTCTTTTCTGTTTCCATGGATTAATAGTTCCCCCCCCCCCCTCTATATTTTCAGGTCAAAGAATTCCCTGCTCACCGTGCCACTGTTAATGGACTTAGCTTTGATATAGAGGCAGAATATATAGGAAGTTGTTCTGATGATGGATCGGTGGTGGTCAGTAGTCTCTTTACTGATGAAAAGAGAAAGTTTGAATATCATAGGCCGATGAAATCAATTGCTCTTGATCCTGAGTATGCGAGAAAAACATCGAAAAGATTTGTGGCTGGGGGATTAGCAGGCCAATTAGTGTTCTACAGCAAAAAATGGTTTGGCTATCAGGACCAGGTTCGGAAAACCTGTCCTTGCATGCTGCTGCATGCCTTGGTTTATATGCATCGGCACATTCTGAAATCGAATCCTAAATTTCTGGGTTTTTATTCTAGGTTTTGCATTCTGGTGAGGGCCCTATTCATGCTGCGACATGGAGGAGTAGTCTCATTGCATGGGCTAATGACGCAGGTGTGAAAATCTATGATGCTGCGAACAACCAGCGTGTGACATTCATCGAGAGACCACGAGGGAGTCCACACCCTGAGCTTTTGCTTCCACACTTGGTCTGGCAGGTAAGTCAGTGATACTCATCTTTTTGGTGCCTGAACAATTATTGTTCTTGTTGGATCGTGACAATGCTGAGTATTATTCTATCTACTTCAAACCCACTTTTTTGCTTGTTCTACGTTCATGCTTCATCCACATTCTGCCTTTCAGTTCAATGACCTTACTGTGATACTATTGAATCCAGGATGATACTCTGTTGGTTATTGGTTGGGGTACGTCTATAAAGATTGCTTCAGTAAGAATCCATCAAGATCAGGGAGCTAATGGAGCTTATAATAATGGCCCTGTATCTAGTATGAACAAGGTGGATATTGTTGCCTCTTTCCAGAGCAGCTACTTTATTTCAGGAGTAGCACCTTTTGGTAATTCTTTGGTTGTTCTAGCCTATATTCCTGGGGAGGATGATGGAGAAAAAGAGTTCAGCAGCACAGTTCCATCACGCCAGGTACACTTGGGATGTTTTCAGTGCTTTCTTTCCCCCCTCAACCTTTTGCTTTGAAGTAATACAACTGGAGTGCGTAACTCTGTTATGAAACCAGGGTAATGCACAAAGACCTGAAGTACATGTTGTTACATGGAACAATGATGAGTTGGCAACAGATGCTCTACCTGTTCATGGGTTTGAACACTATAAAGCAAAGGACTATTGTCTTGCCCACACTCCCTTCTCAGGTCAAGATACTTCCTCATGTTGATGGCTTGATTAGTATATTTTCTTCTTATGCTATCTTAATGATGTAATTTTTTTCCTGTGCTATCTTGTTGGGCGTGGATTTTGGCTTCAGGTAGCAGCTATGGAGGGGGGCAGTGGGCTGCAGGTGATGAGCCATTGTATTATATCGTATCTCCAAAGGATGTAGTTATCGCTAAACCTAGGTTAGTGTTCCTTGCTTTTGGCTTATAGTATCCATAGTGAATATCAGTCATTCAATTTCATCGAGTTACGGACCTTGTCTACCTTCAGTTTAAGCATTTTGTTGGTACAGAGCTTAGTCAATTCTCTAAGGTAACATCCCCTTTATAAAAAATCCAAACAGACAAAGACACTTTTGCATCAATGTATTGCCCATTTGTTAGCAATTGCGTTCTGTTTAGTTCATGGTCTAATAGACTAAAACTTCAGTTTTGATGGAGTTCTCTGGCCATTATGCTTTGCTACTTATTGTAAAATTTATTGTCAGACTGACATCAATACCAATTCTGGTGTTAGAGATACCGAAGATCATATCAATTGGCTTCTTCAGCACGGGTGGCATGAAAAAGCTTTAGCTGCAGTTGAAGCAGGGCAGGGAAGGAGTGAACTTCGCGAGGAAGTATGTGTTATCAGCTTATCTGTCTTGATTCCACCCGCTCCTGCAAACTCATGTTCCTACTTTTGAGTTTCATTGTTAATGTAAAAGCTCCAATATCAGTTTACAAGTTTTTATTCAAACAGGTGGGTACAAGATACCTTGATCATTTGATTGTTGAAAGAAAATATGCTGAAGCTGCTGCTTTGTGTCCCAAGTTGCTAAGAGGATCGGCTTCAGCATGGGAAAGGTACCATATCTTGTTTATTGAACCCGTTATGAAAGATTGAGTGAATTATAGGATTGAGCTCTTTATAAGGAAAAATCAATTCAATTTCATGGAACTGAGACATGTTTTACCTAGCAATCTTGTAAAAATGTTCAATTCGTATCAGTAGTGTACTATCAACATTTTAAATTCCTTGATGTTTTTTCATGAACTAAACGTTTCTTTTTTTACAGATGGGTGTTCCACTTTGCTCAGCTTCGTCAACTCCCCGTTTTGGTTCCTTTTATGCCTACAGAGAACCCCAGACTCAAAGATACTGTATATGAGGTTTGTTTTTTTTTGTTTTTTTTAAATCTTAAATTACCATGATAACACATTGGGTTTGTCAATTTTGTTTAGAACACAAGTAGCTGAAAAGCTGCTTTGGTTTGACATTTACTGAAAATTTTAGTGTCTGCACAGCTTGGTCTTATGGCACTTGCAACAATCCCTGCTTATCATAAGGAACTTCTGTCTGTTGTGAAGTCTTGGCCACCTGGACTTTATTCTTCCGTGCCTGTTATCGCCGCTATAGAACCCCAGCTGAAAACTACATCTGTTACAGATACATTGAAAGAGGTCAGTTTGAATCCTCTAATTTTTTTTTTCTTCAAATGCGATGTCGATATTAGATTGTAATTAATGAGCGTTTTTCCACTTGTCAGGCATTAGCAGAGTTGTATGTAATTGATGAACAGTATGAGAAAGCATTTTCACTTTTTGCAGATGTAAGTTTTCACATGCAAATTTATGCCTTCCTATTTCAGGTTGACGTGTCTGCTTAGTTTGAGTAAATTTGAATGAGAAATCAGAGAGCACCCTATTGGAAGTATAACTTGTTAATCTGGAGTATATGTTGTTTCACTTCTTACGTATTCTCTAACCCTTATCTTTGTACGTTTTCCTTTTCAGCTAATGAAACCCTATGTCTTCGATTTCATTGAGAAACATAATCTACATGATGCAATCCGAGAGAAGGTATATCAACAAATTCCTGTGAGATCTCTGTCAATATTCTTATCACGAGTAGTTTGTCTTATTTGTCTTTGGTTAAGATACTCACTAGTGAATAGTGATTTTGCCTAGGATTTTCACTAAAAACTCACTTCTATAACTATATGTATATTAGATTAGTGATTGAGTTGTTTCAATCGAAGTTACTCATAAACTACAAGGCCCGGGGTAATGAATCCCGAAAGAAAAATGAAAATAAAAGAACAGCAATTCCATCCAGTTATATTTTTCATAAAATTGCTACGTATGTGGAATTCAGTACACATGTCTACCAGGGCTGCCATGACCTTTAGTAAATAAACAACAGATGAATTCGTTCGAGTTTTTTCTTTTTCCTTTCGTTATCTTAGGAATATGAGTCACTTTTGCTTGTTCCTTGCAAAAATTTCATAACTTACTATCAAGAAAATTGGCTCTGAATTTTTCTTCATCAATTCTTATGAAAATGTATATATATTAATCCTCTGAATTCTGATCAATGCTGTAGGTAGTCCAGCTGATGATGCTTGACAGAAAATGCACTGTATCCTTACTGATCCAGCATAGGGACTTGATTACACCGTCCGATGTAGTATCCCAACTAGTAGAGGCTGGTGATAAGTGCAAATACTATCTGCATATCTATTTACAATCTTTATTTGAGATCAACCCTCATGCCGGGAAGGAATATCATGATATGCAGGTAAAATAGGTATCACTAACACTTTACTCTGGCTCATGCATATGGTAAATACTTTATGATGTCCTATGGAGACTTCTCTGTAACATTTCGTATTTGTCATTTGTTATATCTGCTCGATAATGTTCTGCTGCTTATTTTGATGATCTTGTTTATCTGTTTGACCAATGCTGAGAAGTAAAGCTTTCTTCTTGTATGGTTTGATTTATGTTGCAAGTGGCCCTACCCGCCAAGTTGATGATATAATTTATAGCGCATAATGACAGAAAACTGCCATAGAACGTTCTTGGAAAATGACAAACTGTGAAAACTGAAAATTGCTGTGCATTAATAAACCTTCCTGAATAAAGTTATAATAGCCTATTATTAGGTTCTTTTCTATCTGTATCGAGGGTGTTGTGTCCGTGGTGAAGTTCTCTGCTTAATTATTCCAGGAAAGATCACTGGCCAATTGCTTCTTTAACTTTTGCTGATCATTTTCTCCTCCTGGCAATATGAATCTAAACTGTTTTTCTCTCTCTTTATTCTTTGTGGTTAATAGGTAGAGTTGTACGCAGAATACGATCCAAAAATGCTTCTTCCTTTCCTGCGAAGCAGTCAACATTATACATTAGAGAAGGTTTGCATGGCTGATTGAGGTCTTTTTTGTTCTCCATGGCTGAATCAGGATCAGATTGTAACCTTTGCCAACCACTTGTAGGCATATGAAATTTGTTTGAGGAGGGATCTTTTGCGGGAGCAGGTCTTCATTCTTGGAAGAATGGGGAACACAAAAGAGGCCCTTGCTGTTATCATAAACAAATTGGGCGATATGGAAGAGGTATTCATCGTTTTCCGGTTTTTCCATATGTGTTCGTCATGTTGCCGAAGGCTTCCTTCTCATAAAAAATGTTGAACCATTGCTTCTGTAATCTGATTGGGATTGATTATATGTTTGTCATGCCATCATTCAGGCTGTTGAATTTGTCAGCTTGCAAAATGATGACGATCTCTGGGAAGAATTGATTAGACAATGTCTGGACAAGCCTGAAATGGTATGACTTTGAGAACTGGTGTAGATGTGATTTTATTTTTTGAAAAAAGCTTGATGGTTTCTTCAGTGGTTTTGACATTGATGGATATCCAATTGACAGGTCGGCATGTTGTTGGAGCACACGGTGGGAAACCTTGATCCTCTCCATATTGTGAATATGGTACCTGACGGACTGGAGATACCAAGGTGAGTTGAATAGTACTACACGTAGAATGTCTTTAACCAACCATTAGAGTTTTTTTTTTTTTTTGTATTCATATGAAAATATATCTAGAAATGGAGTTTTATTTCTCTCCCTAGCTGATCTTCAGGTAAAATACAAATGATCTGTTACATAGTCGACAACCAATGTATTAGAGCATCGGCATCAGAATCTCCGATGACCACTGCTCAGATAACATATGGTGGAATTTTTATTTATGGATCTGGCAAAACGTCGTATTCATATTGCTGAATCTACCTCGTGATTAAAGCTTAGGAGGGGGGGGGGGGGGGGGGGGGGGGGATGGAAAGCTGCCCTCGTGCAGAATTGCTTTTTACTTTTTTCAGTGGGTTGCAAGAATCCTCGCTGACCCGTGGTCATTGTGCAGGCTGAGAGACCGCCTGGTGAAAATTATTACAGATTACAGAACCGAAACTTCTCTTAGGCAGGGATGTAACGACATTTTGAAGGTAAATATCTCTGATTTAAGAGCCAAGAATATCATGTTCTCTATGAAGACGTCCACAATATTTTTCATTTGAGCTACAGATCGTCCTGCATATTTGGAGTTGTACTTTGGTGAATATTGTCCAACTTCTCCTCAATATGAAATCCCACACTGACATATACTTGCAAATGACAGACCGATTGCATTGATCTCTTGATTAAATACTACAAAGAAGCAATGCATGCCATTTACTTGAGCAATGAGGGAGACGAAGCACGGGCAAAAAGAGATGTCGATAGGGTTAATGAATCGTCCTTCAGAAGGGAACCCTCCTCAAGGAACATGGAGCTGAAGTCAAAGTCGAGGGGTGGTGGAAGGTGCTGCATGTGCTTTGATCCGCTCAATATCCAGGATGAATCCATAGTCATTTTCTTTTGTTGTCATGCATATCATAGCACCTGCTACACGGACTCATCCAGTTCTCTTAGTGCCGATGAGACAACAGAGGTATCAGATTCTGATGAATGGGGTGATGGTGAAGAGGCAAAAGAAGATGCTGATTCGTCCCCAAGGATGATGTGCATCCTATGTACAAATGCGGCAAAAGCAAAATCCAGAGGCTAACAAGGAACTACCGGGTAGAGTAAGAGGAAGGTGGGCATGAGACGATTTCGACTTTCATTTGAATCTTGCTTTGCTGTCATTTCTTTCGCCAAGGTTTTGATGGAGATGTGTAGGTTTTGCTATTTCGTTCAACAGCAGAAGAGGTGCTTTGTGTATCTATGTGCATAGAGAATAGGCTTAGGTGATGAAATAGCAACCGGCGAGGCGAGTTTTTTGTTGGCGCCTCAAGCGGCATTCTTTTTTATACGTTTTTTGTGTGAAATGTATAACATAATTCGTCGGCGGGTTCAAGTACCATTGCTCCATATACTGAGGTTTTGTAAGATCGAACTTTTCTTCGGGTATGTGTATACAACTAATAAGCTAGCTTGTAACAGCAGCAGTTTGCAATTTATGCTACACTTGCGTTGGTTTTCTTTTCTTGGTGATACCTTTCCTAGCTGTAATGTAACTCTATCTAACGCTCCATTTTACCTGGCAACAAGTTTCAGCTGTCCATATCCATGTAGTTATCAATTGGAAACAACAGACGCTCCGGCCTGAGTAAAGTCTGCATCAAACTGACATACACTTGACATCAAAAGAAATAAAGGCAGCATAGAAGACCACCTTCTTTATGGCATTTAGCAGTCCCAAAGTGATCGGAACAAATCATCCAAACTTCAACAAAGAGAGAAATTTCAGACCATAGTGCATTATCCCTGGAAGTCTTATCATAGTTTCATTTTGCTTGATACTTCATTTGGGGATGAATGCTATGATCTGATGATAACAGGTAGCACGTGCCGACATCATCACACATTTCATTGAACTCTTCAATTGCAGTCACACAGAATCACAGAATTGGCATAGTTCCTCCAAAAGAACACCAAATAGACCGTATTAAAGGATCCCCAAGAGATTATCCTACACAATTAGTTCAAGAAACTACAAAAAGACAGAAATTCCCCTAGTCGTGCTCAGCATCCTCGATGTCATCATCTTCGGGAACTCCACGCAGATAGAGGACATTGTTGCACCTGCAAGTACAGAGGCATATTCGAACAGATTGAGATTTCAAAGAGAGAATCTCCAAAGATTTTTATACAAAATAGATGACCATAACCCTAGTCGGCTGCACTATTGTCTAGATGGCCAAGGCATGCCTCCAAGAAAACCAAAATATGCAAATAGTTACACATGAAAATAGTTTGTGCAACAGGCAAAATGACTTCAAGCTTCAAGCTGTACGATCCCATGAGACACCGATACCAAGTTCTTAAATATGATTCTGGCGGTCCAAAATGTTTACCCTTTTCTCTCTGAAAAGATCTCCATTGCGGCATAATAAACAAGCTTGCTGCATGCTGCTTTCAATTCACAATACTAGAAAAAATATTCACCAACAACAACACATAGAGGAACCTTATAGAACATGATAAAGAACTGAAGTTGGTACAGCCAAACGAGTTACTTGTTCTCAGAGATGAGGTAAAGCAGATCTAAATCTCAAATCAAAACCACAAATGGAGGCTTGCAGAACACTAAAGTTCCAACAATCAGAGACTCAAAAGTCAAAGGAAGCCAAAGAGGCTTATATCAAGTTACCTGATGAGTATCTCTCCGAGATTTCCAGTCAACTCTCCTTCAATGTATTCCTCAGTGTTGGCCAACTGAAGATACAGATTTTGTTAGTTGAGAACTTCAATAATGATTAATGAATAACCAACATAATGCAAGAGGTCAGAAGAAACAAGAAGCAAAGCGAGCTGCAAGAACCACAGGATATATTTAATAAAGTCGCACGAACAGATCATAACATTATAGACAGGGAACCACCTGCAAGTTCATGTAGGAATCCACAGAGACAAGGTAACCTGAAAAAAGATCGAAGCAAAAAAGGGAAGTGAGATTCGAGTATGAAGTTCCGATTCTTGATATTTGACATATGCAAGCCATGGTTGGCTGTGCTTACACAATCGCACATATGTAGCTTGTTTTTGCATGAGTATGACCATGGGGAGTATTGAACAAGCAACATTGAAATTTAACGATGCAAAGTACCTTTATATTCCATTCCCCACTTGAGTTTAACAATGACGTGCTTCCCAGTCAGGTTGTTGAGGAAAGGTTTCGGGTTAACCGGCACAGTCTGCAACACCAGAGACAATTAGAATATCTAAAAATACACATGGTACATACAAACAAAACCGAGAAGTAATAATTCAAGTTTTCTCAATGAGTTGTACCATAATTAAATAGAATAAGCTCCATCCTTATTTTGGACTTGGTAAAAGGCAAGGTACACTACAGATTGCAAAAAAATATGCCAAATAATTATCAGGGAATGCCCCATAATAATCCACCCAGCAAAATACTATATGCTTACCGCCATCGATGCCGGCACCAAGGATCACCGGTGACTACCTGCAATAGGGAAAAATAGAAGGATTAGTTACCCTTTATTACTATCAAACTCCGAATTCAAGAAAGTCCGCTCCTCTAACTGCTTCAAATATCCAAAAAAGTGTCCCACAGTGTAGCTAACTTCAAAAATTATCTCCTAGCAGCATGTGATCGAGTTTCTCAAAGAACCCTTTTACATTTTGAGGAGTAAACTCTACCCGAAACCCAATCTAATGATAAAAAAACCGATTTCACTTCCAGTTAGAAAAATAATGAAATCGCATCAAGAAACAACACTTTCACTTTTCAACATTACACTACATCATCTACAGAACCCATAACCGGATTTCGTACCCAGCAATTGAGGATAAATCATACTGAAACAATCGCATGAATGTGGAATTTGGATGGGAAACACCCAATTTGGTGTTACTCAAAATTGAGAACAAAGAGACGCTGGCACCTTTACTGGGAACCTAAAGCTGCTCTTTTTATATGGGGTAAACAGGAGGAGAAGGTAGGAGTACCTCGACGGCGGCGGCGGCGGCGAAGAGAGAGGGGCGATGGTAGGAGGAGGACAACTGAGAGCAACGGCGAGGTTAGGGTTTAAGTTGTACAGAGCCCTTGTTACTACCAAACCCACGAAGACACTCGCAGTACGTAAAAACACCCGTTAAGTGAATACTAGTCCTAATTTTGTGACTATATATATATATATAATTATTTATGAGATAAATATAATAAAAAATGTATAATCAAATTATAACTTCTCATATTTTTATTTAGTATATAATATAAACGTGACATCAATAAATAAGCATAATTAAAACACTATGTTCATAATACAATACAAGGGTGATATATCAAACAGTGTACAACATTATATTGTATGTGACAAGAATGATCCTTTTCAAAACATCATCTGTTTCAAATCTTCATCCATCGATTCCTTTTTTTTTCTACATCTAACTTTATATAAGATATAACACATATCTTGTGTTTTTTTTTAATACACAGCCTTATTTGATAGTTCATTCGTTCTTAAATAATTACAACACTTTGATCAGGGATTGTCAAAATAAATTTTTACATGCGTCACAAAATGATCAAACGTCATTTTTCGTAAAATTATTGTGAAATATTAATCATAATTTAAATTATATATTTCAACTCTAAATCGATGACGTAATTTTCTTAAATCGTTAAGACGAATAACGAAACTCTTCAATTGAATAATACAAAAAATAATTGTTATATTCATTTTGAAACGAAAAAACCATAATATACATATTACCTTTATATTGATCGTCATCTTTCAAAAACGTATTTATTTATTTATTTTGATGAGAACATATTTTTTCAAAACATACGAGAAGAATCACAAATCGATCCAATGTTTTTTTATGAAAGGTAAAAGTAAAATAAAATTGGAGCATATGACACAATATATTATGAAGAGTGACGTTCTTATAACAAATAATATCATGATAAATATAAAATTTAATTTACATGTGATTGATGAGAACTATCAACCATTATCATATGCAAGTTCATTACAAACATCGTAAAAATCGAAAATCTACGGTACATAGTTCGACCTCATGATATCCAAAACATCAGTTTGTTACTAAGATTCAATTACTGTAACAAACGTCCCAACTTATGTGGTAACTTTCATGAATATCAAGAGACAATTATCTCAGCCACGACCAAAAATCCTCAGATTCTCAAACAAAACTCAATCCCCTCCCAAAAAATGTCTCCAACCAAATCAAAACCCCACTCTCAATCCCCCATCAAATCGCACCATTGAACCCATAAAATCTCAAATTCTCCATCAATGGAGAGAGTTGCCGAGGGGCTGTGGTCACTCGCAGACTACCATTTAAAGCGAGGCGAAACGGCGAAATCCATCAAGTGCCTCGAAGCGATCTCCCAGAGCTCGGTCTCGTTTCTCCCGATCGTCGAGGTCAAGACGCGGCTCCGTGTTGCAAGATTTCTTATCAAGAGCTCGCATAATGTTAACCACGCCAGATGGCACCTCGAACGAGCGGTATTGTCATGAAGTTGTACTGCATTTTAGTTTAGATTGGCACACATCTGAAGTCTGATGAATAATAGTACTAGAGAAGGAAGACAGACTAGGTAGGCACTGACATTTTTGCATTTACTCTGCACTGGTTGTTGATGAATCCTGAAGAAACAACAATGCCGTGGTTTGTTCTACTATAATGAGCTATAAGAACAGTGCTCAGCATGTTGACAAGTTGGATGCTGCTGCAGTGAAGGCTGACACACAACAAATGCAGCAAGTCCGTGAGCTTAAAGAGTGAAATTGATGCCCTGAGTCAGAGTCTCTTGCAGTCTGATCTTCACCATAAGGATCGCTCCAGGTAAGTTCTATATTTATAGTTTATGGATTCTATTTGATTTTGTTCACTACCCTCTGTTCTTCGTTTTTTTGTCCTTGATATTTGTTGCTACATTTTTTTTTGTTATTATTTCTCTTTAATTTTGTTATTTCATTAAATCACTGTTCTCTTCTTCATGTGCACTTTGTCTGCCATGATATTGTTGTCTGCAAAATGACGATGTTTAGCAGATACGCTTGAGTTCCCTCTGCATGATGCCTATGTGATTATTTTTTTCCTGACCATGGAATGTGTATTCTCTTCAGAGGAATTTTCAAAGATGGGAATTACCGATGGTGGACGAGGTCAGTTATATTTTGCAGCATTATTGGTTTACATCATTAGTCCACTTTTTCTTTTTTAATATAAAATTAATATTCCCGACTCGTCATGATCTAATCTAATACAAGTTATGTACGATTTCTATGTGGCAGAGGATGATTTGCAACACTCTGCTAGTGTTATATTGGTTACCCAATTTTTTTTTTAATAATCAATGACCTAAAGAGCCTCATGATTCAGGTCCTTTGAAAATTGGACGGTTTTTTTTTTTTTTTTTTTCAGGGGGGGGGGG